>PVKV010007668.1:80150-94245 GCA_004027835.1 Alouatta palliata
TCAAGCAATTCTCCTGCCTCAGCCTCCCGAGTAGCTGGGACTACAGGCACGTGCCACCATGCCCAGCTAATTTTTTTGTATTTTTAGTAGAGACGGGGTTTCACCATGTTGACCAGGACGGTCTCGATCTCTTGACCTCGTGATCCACCCGCCTCGGCCTCCCAAAGTGCTGGGATTACAGGCGTGAGCCACCGCGCCCGGCCCCAATAACATTTATTTTGAGATGGAGTCTTGCTCTGTCAACCAGGCTGGAGTGCAGTAGTGTGATCTCAGCTCACTGTAACCTCTGCCTCCCAAGTTCAAGCAATTCTCCTGCCTCAGTCACCTGAGTATGTGTGACCACAGGCACATACTACCATGCCGGGTTATTTTTCCTTTTTTTGTATTTCCAATAGAGATGGGGTTTCGTCATGTTGGCCAGGCAGGTCTCGAACTCCCGAGCTTAAGAGATCTACCTGTCTCGGCCTCCCAAAGTTCTGGGATACACGGCATGAGCCACTGCGCCTGGCCAAGAACTTCCTTAAACAATGAAACAATTGTACAGTTTTCCTGTGTTGGTGGAGGTATTTATTTCTTCAATAAACACTTACTGAATGTTATTTATGTGTGGATTCTCTGGTACACACTGAGAATTAAAAGATGAGTAAGGCAGAATCTACGTACATCAAGTGATTTGTACTACAATGGAGGAAGATAGAAGATGTAATAAAAACAGAGATGAGAAAACAATTCTATGTTCATATTGTTTAAAGAAGCAGAGCACTTCTTAGGCAGTTATTCTAAGATTTATGGCCCAAATCAAGTCTAAAAAATAACAGTGGAGCACTAACTGGCTGTGGAACTCCAATCTGGTTATGCATCAGAATCTTCTGGGCAAATTTGTGAATTACAAGTTCCTGAGTGCCTCCTTAGATCTTGTGGATTTTAATTTGTGGAGGTGAGACCCAAGAATCTAATTTTTTTTTTTTTTTTTTTTGAGATAGGTTCTCACTCTTGTTGCCCAGGCTGGAGTGCGGTGGCCAGATCACGGGTTCATGGATCACTGCAGTCTAAATTTCCCAAGCTTCCCAAGTAGCTGGGACTACAGGTGCATGCCATCACACCCGGCTAATTTTTTGTATTTTTAGTAGAGATGGGGTTTCACCATGTTGCCCAGGTTGGTCTCGAACTCCAGGGCTCAAGCAATCTGCCTGCCTTGGCCTCCCAAAGTACTGTGATTACAGGCATGAGCCACCATACCTGGCAGAATCTTTAATTCTAAAAAGCACTCCCAGTGATTCTGCATATATTCTGCGAATGGCATTTGGGAACCACTGAGGCACAGCATGGTGACTGTGAAGCCCCAGTAACATCTCTCTAAACGTGTTCTTCAGGCTGTTAATAGACGACAGGAAGAAAAAAGCATTCAGTGGTATAATCAGTTGAATTACATCTCCTTCCTCAAATTCAGATGTAAGTTCTAAACCTCAGAACCTCAGAATGTGACTCTGTTTGGAGAGAGAGTCTTTACAGAGGATGTCAAGTTATTAAAATGAATTATTTAAATGGATTCTAATCCACTATGACTGTTGTTTTTTTTTTTTGGTGGAATTCGGAGATAGACACCTATATGGAGAGAATGCCCCCAACTACAAGCCAAAGAGGGAGGCTTAGGACGGGGCTGTCAATACTTTGATTTGAACTTCTGGCCTCCGGAACTGTGAGACAATACATTTCTGTTGTCTAAACCACCCCTTTCATACTTTGTTAAGGCAGCACTTGAAAGTGAATACAAGTGGCTAAGTTAAAGAGAGTTATGAGTGAAATGATTTCTCTGCTGCGGGGCTCCCAGAAGCTTGGATATGCTCATGAGCCCTGTAGCCCTCTGAATGCAGAGTGCTTTCGGTTTGGCATAGAGCATTTCACCAGACTGTTGTTCTGTGGTTCTGCCTCAGGGAAACATCAAGTTTTTTTCCCCTAAGGAAGCAGATATGCCATGGGTCTCACAGCTGCAGAAAGTTCAGCTTCATGGAACTAAGCTACTTTCAGGAAATAAGGATGCAGGTGAACATTTGTGATTACATTTAGTCCAAATCCATCACGCCTTCCGGGGGCAGAGGGGAACAGCTCCAAGGAAATAACCTACTGGAAATGATCAGGAGTCATTTTTCTTGATCCACAAATCCTTTGATTCCTGTTATTTTACATCAGTGATTCAGAAGTAGCCATTTGAAGAGAAGAAAGCCAAGAAGTACTAGGTTGTCTCCCTTAGTGAAGTGGTTCAGGAAACGTTGGAGAAAAATATGCAAGGGTGATTTTATCAAACTAAACACACCACTACAGATTTGCCTTCCAAGCATTCCATTTATTCCTACTGTTTGCTCAGACCTTGACAAACTGATCCATCTTTCTTGAAATAGAACATTGGGAGAGAAATGGACCATAGTTATTGTCAGTGGTTAAAAAAGTAAGACTAAAGATTTAACTTGTGTATTTCAGTTCTTAAACATGCACACACAGTGAAGAAAATGTGAACTAGATGAACACAAGCTTCCTAAACATTTGCAAAACTGTAGTAATTCAACTTCTTATTCATCTGATGTGTTTTACATTATTTAAGGCTAAACTTATAGAAATTTTAGACTTGCTATTTGATCTACGGTTGTGACAAGTGTTTGTGTCTACATCTGGCGAAAACGGGATCATGCAGACAAAACAATCTTTGTTTCATATTTTTAAGTCACTATCGATAACCTCTCCCCACCTCTCACAGCCCATTTCAGTTCTCCTCTCTCTCCCACAGTCCTTACACCCTGCAGACCTGGTGACCTCTCACCCTGATAACTCATTCAACATTTACTGCCGGTTTCCACAGCCCCCATAACCAGTGCTCCAAACCAGTGGCCACTTCAAACAAAAATGCCATTTCATTGGCTCGACTTCCAGAGTTCCTGATCTATTAGGGGTGGGTAGGTTGATAAGTCTGTATTTTTAACAGGTAAGTCTAATGGTCAATTCCATCTGAGAATCAAAACTACTCATTTGGTATTTATCTTATAATGTCTTATATTACAGATGAGTCTGTCTCATCCTACACCATCCTTTCCTTAGCTGAATTGATGTTAATTTAAAAACTGGATTTTCGATTGCTGGAAAGTTATTTTCATGCTATTTTTCCATTTTTGTAAGTATGCTTTTGATTCTTGGTTAAAGTTGTTATCTGTCTCTTCTGGCAGTTCTATTTTACTGGTAGAATACTCATCTTGGTTCATGGGTTGTTGTTATTCCTTAACGTGGCTGCTGGGTCCCCTCTGGGCGTTTATGATTTTAACTGCCTGCTCCTGGTTCTGATTACCTGGATTAGCTCTGAGGACACTTGAGTCACTGAAATGGAGGGAGATACCACAGTCTCAGGCCCTGTTAGCAAATCACCTGTACAATGTACCAGGAGAAGACACTTCTCTATAAAACCACAACATGTTTCACCAGCCTCAAGGGCAGAGAGGATCTGAGCCTATCTTTCCCCCTCCCTCCATGCCCCTCTGAAGCCAAGGCGACTAACAGGTACCCCCAAGATCATCTCATCAATCTGGCACACTGCCCTTTAGAGATTTCACAGATCTGTCTCCCAGAGTTACAGTCTCTGGGCCCTGGGAGATAGCACTGTGCTCTGATTCTTGCCCCCAGGTCCATGACTACTGCTGCACAGGAATCAACTAATTGTCAGCTTTCTCCAACTAAACCTCCATAGATGGGAGGCCTTGCATGGGACCGCTAGGCTCCCCCATCACCCTGCCCTAAAAGGTACTCTGCTTAAGATAGGTAGCTGAAAGTTGATTAGAATTAGAATGGAAGACTCATGGGGAGCTCAACATAAGTGCTCAGGACTCAATTTCCTCAAATTGCCTAACCTAGGCAACTAGAACCCCAGGCAGGCAGTTAAAATCGTAAACACCCAAAGGGGATTCAGCAGCCAGATTAAGGAATAACAACCCACATATCAAGATGAATATTCTAATAGTAAAATAGAACTGCCAGGAGAGCAACTTTCACAAAGAATCTCATTGTTATTGAACTTTCCATGAGTATACTCTGCTTTCTCCAGCTAAGGGGCTTTGGATATATCCTCTATCTTAGTCTACTTAGGCTGGTGTAAGAAAATATCTTAGATGGGATAATTTATAAACAACAGAAATGTATTGCTTACAGTCCTGGAGGCTGGGAAGTCGAAGATCAAAGTATTGACAGATTCAGTGTCTAATGAGAGCTCACTCTCTGCTTCAAATATGGAACCTTGTTGCTACATCCTAACATGGCAGAAGGGACAAATAAGCTTCCCCAGTCCTCTTTTCTAAGGATACCAATTCTTATTATATAAGGACATTTATGAAGGTGGAGTCTTCATGACCTAATCACCTCCCAAAGGCAGTGGCAATTGGAAACTAATCACGATTACCTTGGTGATTAGGTTCCAACATACACATTTTGTGGGGACAAAAAACATGGCCTCACCATGCCTCACTTTCTTTAATTTGAAAACAGATAATAACCTCCACGTAAAACTGGCATTTAACTCACAGCTACCACTTGTTGTACACTCTTTCTGTGGCAGGCACCTTGCTGTGTACTTTACATGCATTAGTGCCAAATGAGATCATTTGAATAATTCACCTAGCATATTAGCTGATACAGGTGGGTGCACTATATGTGCCCATCGCTCTCTTTTGTTGTTGCTCTTAGCTACTGACCTATATGGAAACAGGTATTGTCTTGCACCTTTTCACTACACCCTTCTCTCCGCTGCTCTTCATACCCTGCCTTGCATCAAAGCACTCGATATATTTGTTGGTTGACTAGCTGAATAGATCATGTCCTTCTAAATGACAATTTCCTATTTTTTCTATCCTTGGTAAACTCAATTAATTTTATGTGCTTCCAAAAGGCCTAGGTAAAAGTTTGTTTCTTTTGCAAAGCTATAGGTAATATCTCCTCTGATAGAATATCATCTATACATTTGGGGTTATTTACCCCCAATTCTACCTCATATTCAAGTCTCTTAGGCCCATGAACTACATTCGTTACTGTAATACATCTCTATTCTGTTCCAAGTCAAGAAGTGCCTAGAATTTCTTCTTTTAAAACTCTGCCCCTAAAACTTAGGAGAATTTCCATAGAAAACAAGAACTGGAGGAATTCTCCCTTCATTTCTTTCAGAAAAAAAAAAAAAAACTCATCAAAATGAGATGAGATCATGTGAAGCAAGACAGCTTTGCTAGTTAGAAGGTGTATGTGCAGAAAGAATATAACAGAACATTCTGGTTAAAGTGTTGTGTTAATCTACCTTGGGCATCTTGCTCTCTCTTGTACTTTTATGTGAGTTTTTTCACAATGCTTATTTGCTCATCTACTCAAATTAGTGTTTTCATCTCAATTGACCCAGATTTTTTTTATTATACTTTAAGTTTTGGGGTACATGTGCAGAACATGCAGGTTTGTTACATAGTTATACACATGCCATGGTGGTTTGCTGCATCCATCACCCTGTCATCTACATTAGCTATTTCTCCTTCCCCTAGCTCCCCAGCCCCCAACAGGCCCCAGTGTGTGATGTTCCCCTCCCTGTGTGCATGTGTTCTCATTGTTCAACTCCTGCTTATGAGTGAAAAAATGTGGTATTTGATTTTCTATTCTTGTGTTAGTTTGGTGAGAATGATGGTTTCCAGCTTCATCCATGTCTCTGCAAAGAACATGAACTAATCCTTTTTACTGCTGCATAGTATTCCATGGTGTATATGTGCCACATTTTCTTTATCCAGTCTATCATTGATGGGCATTTGGGTTGTTTCCAAGTCTTTGCTCTTGTGAACAGTGCCGCGATATATACACGTGTGCATGTGTCTTTATAATATAGTGATTTATAATCCTTTGGGTATATGCCCAATAAAGGGATTGCTGGATCAAATGGCATTTCTAGTTCTAGATCCTTGAGGAATCAACACACTGTCTTCTATAGTGGTTGAACTAATTTACACTCCCACCAACAGTGTAAAAGCAGTCTTATTTCTCTGTATCCTCTCCAGCATCTGTTGTTTCCTGATTTTTTAAAGATCGCCATTCCAACTGGCATGAGATGGTATCTCATTTTGATTTCAATTTCCATTTCTCTGATGAACAGTGACTCAGATTTAAAAAACAAATCAATATTTTTAGTACAGGCACCTCCTATCTTAAAAAGGCTTTCATTTATGGTGAATTGTATTGTGGAGTACAGCTTTTTATGAGTTGGAATCAAGCTCTAATTTATTGCCAATAGTTACCTAGGTAGTAGGTGTTAGGGTTCTGTTTAGTCTAATCCACAGTCCTTCATTGTCTGGTGTGGGCTGTGCCATGTGGCAGGAACTTCTGGGAGAACCAGACTTGAGTCTCTTGCCTTAAGTGATTAGAAGTCTACAGAGGGCAGAAGGCAAGAGCATAAATTTGGACAGCCCACAGACCAGAGTTTGAGTCCTGAAATACCACCCATGCACCCTGAGCCCAATACACAACAAACTTCTAATATATATTAACTATTATTATTGGTGAGGTAATAAGATTCTTGCAAAAATTTGCTAAAATGCATGCTTCTGGAAAACAAGCTCCCAGTTTTGTTTCTTTTTGAAAATTCCACAATGTGCAGCACATTATTATTACAGGTGTTGCAGCCGACCCCTTTCAGAGTGTGAAGTTATCACTGGAAGGTGTTGCCCCATCAGGAAATACACTTCTTGACCACTTTGCACTTAGATATGGTTGTGTGATTTGTTAATTCGAAAAGCAAGTGAGCAGACAATGTTTAAAAACAGATGCACCTTCTCAAATTTCTTTTCCTTATCTGGGATAAATGCAGAAGACTTCGAAGCTCTAGAAGATAATGGAAACACAGGATGAACGGATTCTGGCTGCCTGAATCCTGTAGTTGCTCACATTGCAGTGCTTCCATGAACGGAAATTGCACCTTTAATGTTTTAGGCCATTGTGATTTGGGGGTTTATTTATGACATCAGCTTGCATTGCCTTAACTAATACTGCTGTTCAACAAATTTGTTGAAGAAATAAATGAGCTATATAACTAAATTACCCCGAGTCCAATGCTATTTAGTACCTGAATATGGATGTGTAATAAACCCATCGATCTTATTTCATCAATCTGTCTGTGATCTCATTACAGTCAATCAGAATTTAAAGTGAGGCAGTGAGATGGAGTAGGTCTGAGGCAATATTGTAGCTTTTTCTATTTATATTTTAAAAAATACATCAAACTCTTGTAAAAAGAAGTAAGCAAAAGAATGTCTGAGTAAAGTGGGGGTGAGGAGGTTCCCATATGTGTTGGGGTATTTCATCTTAGTCATGAACTAACAAATGAGATAGAAAGCGTTCTTATGTTTTCTGTTCAATGTACTATATATTTTGTCTTTTAAAAACAACGTGGGGTTTCAAAATATGGTGAATAATTTCCTTACTGAACTAAAAGAGAATTAGAAAAGGCTGCTAATTGCTTTTGTGTTTAGAAACGTAATGTATTCCAGTGAGTTATTTCATGGGTGAAGTGTCTGGAATTGCTTCTGAATATTGGATTATAGATATTTTTCTTTCTTTTTTCTTCTTTTTTTCCTTTTCTTTTTTTTTAACTAAGAGAACTTAAACATGATATTAAAAAAACATCTTATCTTGTGGTAGAAATGTCAGCCACATTTCAATTCACTCTCAGGCTTCTCCTAAAAGGAGTGACTTTTATGCATAACAATAGCCTTGTTTTTATAAGTGGTTGGTAATATCTGCAAATGTGTAAGGCATTCATTTTCCAGGAGCTCTTTTCTCCCTGGTAACACACCAGGAAATACAGAGTGTTGTTATTTGAATTCTTTCTTGTGCTCTGACTCCCTGATGAATTAAAATTCAACTTCACAGTCAAATGAGTAGCCATTTAAAGCTCAGGTGTGTATTTCTTAAGACCCTCTCAGAGGATATATAACTGCTTATGTCTTTCCAAAAGACAGCAAACTGAATTTTAATTGGATCCTGCCTCTCCCAAGAGACCATTATACTTCTACTCTAAGGCCATATATTATAAAGCTTCAGTATGAATTGGAACATGAAGCCGATGTTTCAGTTCAGTGTTTAAAGTTGAAGTTGTAACAGCTGACACTCCAGTCGTTTAAGCAATGCACCCAATCAAAATTTTATTTAGTTTGAATCTCTTTAAAAAAATGGGCATACATACAAGCATGCACGTATACACACACGTATGTAACTTGCATGTCAAAATTATGTAAACTTTCAGATTATTAAAAACAGATATTTTTAAGGAAATAAGTCTCAAATGGGACTAGTTCCAAATTTTTGTTGTCTCAACCCCACCTTGACCTTGTCAGATGGATTTAAAAAAATGAAGCAGTAGAAAACTTTGTATGTATACCAAAGACCTGCTGACTCAGAACTGGATCTGGAATATCCTTCTGAGACACAGAATGAATCTTTTCATCAGATGGTATGGAAGACCACTGATGCATGCATGAGCACTCCTAGAGCTGGTCTCCCTCTGATCTTAGAAACTGACAAGACATCATCTAAAAGGAAACCAAAAGACTTGTGGAACCTAATTCACCAACTCTAAATAACACAGCCGTGTGCTTCTTTGTTCTTTATCGTTTAAGCATCCATGGAAATTTCCAGAAGTAAATTAAGACTATGAGAACCAATGTTAAAAATACTGTGAAAACATCCCAGAGCATGGTGAAGTGTGGAATTCATACTTTAAAACTCCTAAGGGGCAGTGTTGCCTTATACCATAACAAAGTGGACCTTTGTGTATTATATGTAGTTAAGACTAGTTTTTTTTTTTTAATTTTATTTTCTTCCTAAAAAATACAGGTGGTGTCTTTATTCCAGATTTGAATGTTTCAGAATTTTTTTTTAATTTGCAGACAGAGACGTGAATTGGGAACCATGTCCTAGAGTAGAGAATATGTCCCTTAGATTTTCTGAGACATGGCTTTTTCAATTGTAAAATTAGGAGATTGAAGTAAGTAGTCTCTAGAACAGTTCGTATTATAACATTTTATAGTTCTAAATTTCAAGTGGCTTTTTAATTTATTAATAAATCTAAAAATTATTTGTATAAAACTCAGTTGCCAGTCAGCATATATCCCTAGATTTGAGAATTTTTCTGCCATGATGTAAAAGAATATTTGAATTATGCACTCAGTACACTCAGTATTGAAATCTTAGTCTTCAGTTTGCCTGTTTATTTCTACTTCATTATCTTCCACTTAATGTGGTTCTCTTTTATTAAAGTTTTTTTTTTTTTAAAATGTATCAATATCTTAGTTACAAGGCCCAAAACTTTGATGTTTTCTTCAATTGTTTATGCTCATTCACCCCTAACATTAAATCAATCACACAGTTCTCTTGGGTGCACCTCTGTGAAGGGTAAAACTAGTTTTACAAAACAGAATTGTAGAATTGGAAGTGATTTCATTTTATCACATAGGTCAATTGTTTTCAAAGTCAGAATTTCATTCAATAACAACCCTGGCAGGTGTCTCTCCAATTCTGCTTCTAGTGACTGAAAATGCTCATTTTGGGCACTTTCTCTTCCCTTATTTGAAATGAAACTCTTATTGTTGGAGAATTTATTTGATTAAGATATTTGCCCCAGCTGACCACACATCTTCAGTATTTGAAGGTATCTCCTATACCCCACACCGAATCTTCTGTTTTTCATGTCACATATTTACCATCTCTTCGACTGTGTCTTTTCTTTCCTGGCTTCCAGACTCTTTCCTATGCTAGTCATTTTCCTCTAGACATTCCTTTGTGTCTTGACTTAATTTTGGTTCATTGAGATGAATAACATTTTCCATACGTGATATGAATAACCAATGCAAAATTCTTGGAAAAGGTCTTTCATTTCAGGCCCAGAGGAAAGGACTTGAGCTGCCTAACACTGGCTAACATGTTGGTTTTGCTCTTTGCTAGCCACTTTGACTTAGTGCTGGTTACTTAACCGCCTCCATTTTTTCCATCTGTAAAATGGGAATAGTTATACCTTCATTGTAAGTTTGTTATTTTAACAGATCCTAGGTACTCAGTAAATAGTAGATATCATTTCTACTATTAATTCAGGTTACTTGAGACATTTTGGAAGAAACATCATATTGAAGACAGAAAAATACAATTTTCAAACTGTTTTTTAACCAACATTAAACTTGGCTTTTCCTACCCCAAAGTCATGATATTAAATTTCTTTATTCCGGTACAAAATGTGATAATTACTTAATATTGCTAGATTGTTTTCTGTCGGGTTTAGCTCATATGACAGGCTTCTGAGACACTGCTGAGCGCTGAGTCTGTCATTCAGTGTGTGTTCCTTTTCCTTCTTAGTCTTGTGATCTTCAGGCAGGTGTACAGGCAAGGACCAAGCTCCCCAAGACATATTAGCTACTTTTCCAGATTTGACATTAATTCATGAAACGACTTTCTATTGTGACCAGAGTTTGTCATATACCTTGCTGATATGATACTAAGCACGTGGGATTTCCCTGACCTAATTATTTAAATAAAAAAGGCGAGGGTGGGGGGAAGAAAATGACATTGCTGTGAAATGATTCGTTTTGTGTGAGCTCATGCTGACTCAGCTGTTGAACTAAATCCAGTCCCCTAGTGACAAGAAAACTCTATGAAGAAGGCAGGGACTGTACCTTATTTGCACAGTCAAACGGATTTTGACTAAATGTATAGTAGATCACTTCTTTGACTTGCAGATCAGAGTGAAAACAATTTCAAGAGTAAGTAAAAGGAGAAAGTCCAGCTCTTCAAAGCATGGTCTCATTCCCTCACATGTAAGATGGCTCTATGTTCTTCCAGAGAACTTGTACAGAGCAAGGAAAAGTGTGGGTGGCTGGGTGTGAGGCTCCTCTCCTTGCCCAGACCCTCTAATCCTCTCCAAGGCAAGGGACAGGAAGGAAAAATAATAAAGTAGACATTAATTCTCTCCAAAAGACTTTGTAAAAGGAAACTCTCTGAGAAACCCTTCAGCTATTTTTATGAATGAAATTTTTACAAAAGGTTTTTAGATGAATTTTCCAAATACCTTTTAGTCAGAGGGAAAGAGGGAAAAAAGACTCAATGTTAATACCCTTCGCGTGAGCTCTAGTTTGCTTTTGCTCCAGCTGTTGAATGAGTTAGGGTCATATTTGGAAGGACAGCTCATTCTGCTTGGAAGGTCATGCAAGGGAGTCCGGAAGAGGAAGGGTGTGGAGATGCCAGACAGCAGGGTGAGCCAGCAGATACACGTGGACAGGGCTGCAACCAGCTCCTCTTATTCTTGGTGTGTCACTGCCTGAAATGGAATCCAAGGGTCTGCCGTCAAGAGTGCGGGAGTACTGTGACCTCTCCTGGAACCTGGTGGTGAACTCTCCTAGAAAGCATGTTTACTCATGTTCCCTGATCCACAGTAGGAGTCTTCGATTTGAATTTACATTAATTGAGAGCTCTGTTAGTATAATGGAGTGCACCTTCCCATCCCTGCCATCTAGAAGTAAAGGGACAGTTAAAACACTTTTCTTTTATTAGAATCTGTTCTAAAGTTGTAAGGTATGATGAGATGTAGAATATGAAAAGTTTTACATTCTCCAGAGGAAGATGCAATATACAATCAATATATTTCTCTTATCTTAACCTGATATCTTATTTAAAGCAAATAACAAATGTCCAAAAACATCTGGCTCTAGTTTCCTGGATAAAATGCAGGAATAAATTAAATTCCCACAATACATAAATGCTCTATACAAATTAGCACACGGAAAAAGGCAATGATCCTTTCAAATAAGTGCTTAGTACATAAATGAAGCTAACCTCCATGAGAACACTTATAAGTGGTATCCTGTGACATAGCAAGGAATTAATTTAGCTCTCTGAAGACCCTTACTACCTAGGAATGTACTAAAATGTCAAATGTAGAATTTGACTCATTTGGCAAGGTGGCCCTTTTACATCATCTATACTATACATTTTTTTAAGATGAGAGTCTCTCTATGTTGCCTCTCGATCTCCTGGGCTGATCTCGAACTCTTGGGCTCAAGCAGTCCTCCTGCCTCAGCCTCCTAAATAGCTGAGAGTACAGTTGCTTGTGCCACCATGCCTGGCCTTATACTATAATGTTTTTTAAATGATGCCTATCAAATTGTGTGACCAAAAGCAAGTTATCGTTTATTCTTTTATCAAGAAAATTTATTATTTTTATTTTTATTTTTATTTTATTATTATTGTTTTTTTAAGATGGAGTCTCACTCTATTGCCAGGCTGGAGTTCAGTGGTGCAATCTCCGCTCACTGTAACCTCCGCCTCCTGGGTTCAAACAGTTCTTCTGCTTCAGCCTCCTGAGTAGCTGGGATTACAGGCACACGCCATCACAATCAGCTAATTTTTGTATTTTTAGTAGAGACGGGGTTTCACCACGTCGGCCAGGATAGTCTCGATCTTCTGACCTTGTGACCCGCCTGCCTCAGCCTTCTGGAGTGCTGGGATGACAGGCATGAGCCACTGCACCCAGCCTATTTTTATTTTATTTTTAATTGACACATAATGTACATATTTATGGGGTACAATGTGATGCTTTGATACAGGCATACTGTGTGTAATAATCAAATCAGGGTATTTAGCATATTCATTACCTCATACATTATCATATCCTTGTGGTGAGAACATTCAAAAGCCTCTTTTCTAGTTATTTTGAAATAGACAATGCAGTGTTGTCAACCATAAGCACCCTGCTGTGCAATAGAGCACCAGGATTTATTCCTCTTATTTAACTGTAACTTCATACCCATTGCCCAATCTCTCTCTGTCCTTCCTGTTCCCCTTCCCAGTCTATCTTCCATTCTCAGGTTCCTAATCTGAAAAAAATGCACCTAGTTTCTATCCTGCATACTTGTGAGTGTCAGCGATACCACCCATATACGTGCACAGTTCCCAGTGCAGGAGATGCCCTCAGCAAATGGCAACTAGCCAGTCTTCTATTTGAAAGACAGTCCGAAACAATGGCCTGGGGTACTTAACTTGTGGATGCTCTGCAGTTTCTAAGTAATTCTGCTGCAGAAGCACTACTGGGGAAGACTCCCTCTTCAGGTGAAACTGTGTTGTAATGAATGCCTTTTGATACTTAGTTCATCAGTTTCCCTTGAGTTGGTCCCACCTTGAACCTGTCATGGGCCCACATCCATTAATCTTAAGAAATACTGTTTGTTGAATTTTAGAGATCATGGAAATGACCAATTCAAAGTAGTTTTCCTCCTGTTCCATCTGGGATTTATAAAGGACTTCAGCCATTCCTAAATGTGAGACAAAAAGGTCTGACAGAGAGTGACTTTAGAGAGATCTCTGGCTCAGAAAAGGCTACCAGAGTCCAGGAGATGGTTGGAAAGATGGGCTTATATGAGAATTCTGTGTTTATTTTCTCCTTAGGTGAATGCCTTTGCTGATAATGTTTCCAGGCACCACTGGGCAGTGAGTCATTTTTGGCCCTACTCCTTTCACTTAAGAGCTATGAACTGAATTTAAAACCCAGATATCTGAGGAAGGCTATCTCATGTTCCTCAGGCACCCACAGCAGCAGCAGCAGCAACGACAGGTCATGATAATGGAGGGAAATAGAGAAGGAGACCCAGAAAATCACATGCGTTAATTGGAGTTGTCGTTAGCAGAGATGGAAAAAGAAGACATTTCAAATTTTAAATTCTTCTCCTAACTCCTGTACCTGTCTCTTTAAGGTTATAAAAATCAGAGGATTCCACTGGGGGGATAAATGTTTTGAAGAAGTAATCCATTGATCACTTCCTCTCACTCGACATGTTTAACTAGACGGAATCAATACTTCTTAGCATAGCAATGGGTTTGTAAAACACACACACACACACACACACACACATACACACAATTGGATGTTGTAAGGCATCTTAGAATAAAAGAATCCTATAGACAAATTCCTTCTCTATCCCTTACCCCACCTGTGAGCACCTTTGATTAAAAAAATCAGATCTGTATGGATATATTAAGTCACTGAATTCATGGAGGTCAG
>PVKV010007669.1:0-59286 GCA_004027835.1 Alouatta palliata
CAAGAAAGGCTTCCCTATAAGGAGTAATTTTAGAGGAAGCGAGGGTGAAGAAGAACTAACCTAGTGAAAGAGGAACAGAGATCATTCCTGGCCAAGTCAGGTGCAAAGGCTGTGAAGGGTAGGAGACTGGCATGTTCCGGGGCCTGAGAAGGTGACTGCCTGCAGGGAAGCAGGGGTGGTGGGATAAAGTCTAGAGAGAAGGGGGAGTCAAATCAGACAGGGCCTTGTAGACCATGATAAGGACTTTGGGTTTTATCTCAAGAGGTTTAAAAAAAACACAATGGTATATTATTTGTATCCAAAAGCTGACAACTTCCAGGGAACATTCGGGTTACAAAGAATGTTCTATGCCCTCCAGATGAGCCTGGAGGTTCACAGCTACAGGAGCGGTATGTGGTAGTATGCGTGAGGATGAGAATCTAGGTCTTTCCAAAGAGCCTTCTCCACCCAGGATCCCACTGGAAGGGTGGCAGGGGGATACAACAGGCAGGGAGGCCGAAGAAGAGTCTCTAGGAGGAGGCCAAGGAGGCCCCATGCGCCCTGGGCACCCCTGTCCTGGGGCAGCAGCTCAGTGCCCAGCAATCCTGGCAGAAGCAGCGCACAAAAAAGCAGCAGATGAACGGGTCCAGGCAGCTGTTGAAGCTCAGCAGCGCCAGCCTGAGGGTGTGCAGGACGTCAAGGGTGGAGGTGGCGTGACACCCGTCTCCGTCGCTGCCCCGTCCGGCCACCCAGGGCGTCAGCAGCAGGTGGTAGAGTGCCAGATGAAAAGAGGGCAAAGACCAGCGGGAGCCCCAGGACCATGGTCTTGCCCGCACTCCAGCGCAGACAGGCAGGAGTAGGGACCAGGCCCAAGGGCACCTAGAGCATCATCGCCAGGCTCACGCAGGCCGCGAGCACCAGCAAGAAGGTGGCTGTGAAGAAGGCCACCGCCAGGTAGGTGGACACGTAGCCGCGCGGCAGGCAGCCTCTGGGAAGGGCCAGTGGGCCAGGCCCAGGTAGTAAGTGAGCCACGGCAGCAGCGTGAGCGGGAAGGGCACGTTGACCAGGGCCAGGCTGAGCAGGTAGAGACGCAGGGCCTGGCCCAGGCGCTGGCCGCTGCGGACAAACACTGCCGGGGCAGCCACGTTGGTTGCAGCCCCAGGCCCAGCGCCAAGGCGTAGGCCGCCAGCACCATGAAGAAGCGAGCAGGATCATCCCAGGAGCTGCAGCCACCAAAACCCAGGTTCCCAGCACTGCTGTTCATCTCTGACCTTGAAGTAGCAGAAGAAAGACTACTGCGGAGCCTAGCCACAAGGGCAGCCCCCATTCTGTCTTCTCCCACCCCAGTCCCCACTTCTTCATCACTTGCTGGGAGGGGACACTAGAGGCAGAGTCCTTATGAGAGGGAATGAGGACTGAACCGGACCAGCAACTAGCTGCTGAAAGAAGGGGATGGACTCCAGAACTTTTGGTGACAAGCTGTGGGAAGTGAGGAAGAGGCAGGAGTCCTAGATAGCTTGGAAATTTCCAGCCGTGGTGACTGAGAGGGTAGAGGTGCCCCTCACAGATGGAGTATGGTTTGCACATGTTGGGGCACAGCCCTGTGCAGTAAGCCCACATAGGGCTGAGCCTACAGGGAGTTCTGGAGAAACAGACTGGAATATAAAGGAGAGTCCTTTCCAGAAAAAGCCCCAACCCCCCCGTCCCTGTGCCACCCAGATGAGAAGCATGGATGGAGGAATGGGCTTCTGATGCAGTGACGCACAGGACAGGTCTGTGTACAGTGACCTCGGACTTGCCCTGGTCCTCTCCTAGAGAGCTGCCCCAGTGCTTGCCTAAAGCACCCTTGGGTGGGCTGAAAAGGTTTTGCCAGTCTCAAGCCTTCCCAGCCTGTTTCCTCCCCATCACTTTTTGACCACAAAGAAGTCCTGGGTCAGACTCAAAACTTTGGACATAAAAGCAAAAACTGCTTAGGCCCAGCAATCAGGCAGATTCTAGATACACACATCTATTTGCCATGTAACCTTGGGCAAATTACTCAGCTTCACTGAGCCTGTCTTTGCTGCAGTAAAATGGAGATTAAAATACCTACCTCACAGTTGTTGGGAGGATTATGAGAAAACATAAGTAAAACTGAGCCCTGTGGCTGTCACTGGGGAGATACTTCATTACTGTTAGCTCCCTTCCCTTCTAGGCAGCACGTAGATAAATGTGTACACTCACACAGGCACACACACAATGTCAGAGACACAAACACCCCAGGGACACAAAACAACACAAAAACATCTGGGCATATTTCTACCCTCTCCCCAAGGGAGGTAAGTGCACAAACCAATGTCCTGATACTATTTGTGACACACTTACACACCCTTAGGAGGTCCTAAAACTCAGTTCTTCCAAAATTTGGATTTTTGCCTTTAAGCATCTCAGGCTCCAATCCTTACTGAGACCCTGCATAACTGTATTTCCTTTCCCCACTTCCTCTATTCTGTTCTCCATGGCTATAGCCCCACCCTGACCCATCCCCTGCCATCCCACCAGATTGTTCCTTTTTTTTTTTTTTTTTTTTTTTTTTAAAGACAGCCTGTTGCCCAGGCTGGAGTGCAGTGGCACGATCTCAGCTCACCACAACCTCTGCCTCCTGGGTTAGAGCAATTCTCCTGCCTCAGCCTCCCGAGTAGCTGGGACTACAGGCGTGCACCACCATGACCGGATAATTTTTGTTATTTTTAGTAGAAACAGGGTTTCACTATGCTGGCCAGGCTTGTCTGGCACTCCTGACCTCGTGATCCATCTGACTCGGCCTCCCAATGTGCCATGATTACAGGATTACAGAGCTGCTGTGCCTGGCCCGGATTGTTCCTTTCTTACTTCTTGCTATAATGGCTGCTGGAGCTCTCTCTGGGGTCCTGAGTTTAACGATCTGAGACAGGGCAGAATTCCCTCCCACATACACATCCCAGACCCTCTCATCGGCCAGCTAATCCCAAGAAACGACATGAAGAATGGGCCCAACAGCTGGAAGGGCTGGAGCCCACCTGTGGCAGGGTTTGTGGGGGTGCAGCCAGGGCCCCAAGGGAAGGGAGTGTCATCGGAGGACAGAAGAGCCTTCAGCACAGGGAGGGAGATAAAAACGTATTAGGAAGGGCAGGCAGCTGAACATCATCGTGCTGAGCTGACCTAGATTTAGGCTGTAGTTTGGGGGGCACATTGCCTGAGGTCTGGCTTCTCTTTGGGCTGCTAAGGAGGCACTGCTTGGGCTCAGGATCATCCTGCTGCTGTCAATCCCAACTACTTGCACACACCAGCTGGCCAGCCTACTCCTCTAGCACCCTGACTTTCCTGCAGCTGCTGGGCAGTCCTACAGGTAAGCTTGGGGGGCCCCGTAGCTGCTTATCAGCCTACAGGCCCAGACTTGGTAAACAGGCACCCTCAATCTAATGCTAGCTCCAAGAGGTTTTACTCAAAGTCCGTCCTGGCAGGAGACAGGCTGGTGGTGGCATCCTGGAAGGGTGGAGAAAGCATAAGGCCAGGATCCTAGCGGCTTCAAAACTTCCAGGCAAGGCCGGGCGCGGTGGCTAATGCCTGTAATCCCAGCACTTTGGGAGGCAAATGCAGGGGGATCACCTGAACTCAGGAGTTCGAAACCACCCTGGCCAACATGGCAAAACCCCATCTCAAAAAAAAAAAAAAATTCCAAGCAGAGGGAAAATGCTGAAAAGCAGGGCAGATTTCATCACACCAGACAGGTCATCCTCTACCCTCTGGTTGAACAGAGCAGTGGTGCCGTGCCTGTCCATTTGGCAGCTTTGGCAGCTGGTACAGTGAAAAGTTTGGGTTCTGGAATCAATTAGGCCTTAGGTCTAGTTCCAGGTCTGATATACGGGCACTTAAGCTTTCCAAATCCATTTTCTCACCTGTAAAACAAATCGATATTTACTAATAGCAATAAGCAATATTGCAAATAAGCTGGTAAGTGATAGAAACCATTATCTACGCCCTCTTCTTCTTTGCTGACCAGTGTGGTTAAGTTTTTTTTTTTTTTTTTTTGAGATGTAATTTTCCTTTTGTTGCCCAGGCTGGAGTGTAATGGCGTGATCTCGTCTCACCACAACCTCCACCTCCCGGGTTCAAGTGATTCTCCTGCCTCAGCCTCCCGAGTAGCTGGAATTACAGGCATGTGCCACCACACCCAGCTAATTTTGTATTTTTAGTAGAGATGGGTTTCTCCGTGTTGGTCAGGCTGGTCTCCCGATCTCAGGTGATCCGCCCACCTCGGCCTACCAAAGTGCTGGGATTAGAGGTGTGAGCCACCGCGCCCGGCCAGTAAATCTTAGTCTAAGTCTATCATGGGAATTCCATTCTCCTGCCAGTGATTAGTCTAGGAATGGAAATGGGACATAATTCTGGTCAGTGAGATCTATGGGAAAACCTAGGGTCTTCTAAGGCACCCTTCCTCTCTTTTCACCTTTCAGTATCATAGCAGATGCTCAGTCTGGAGCTGCTGCAGCTATTTCACAACTCTGTGGGCAACAGCCAATACACCGAAAGCAGCAGAGCAGAAAGTTTAGAATGTTGATTATTGATGCCATCATTAGGCAGTCAAATTAAATAACACTGAAACTGAAGCGGGTATCTCTGGACCTCTTACACGACAGAGAAGGTTTCCTTATTGTTTTGACACTACCATTTATTTATGTGTAATCTATCCTTACTATAGGCAGACTGCACGACTGTGCTTTCAGACACAAGAAGAAAAAAACCCAACTGCAAGTGTCACCTTGCCTGAGGTTCACACTAGTCAGAATGGGAATTAGCATTTTGTAGTGAACATGAAAAGGAGAAACAGAGACTTCTTTCACTCCTGTGGCCTCCCAAAAGCCATTGTTCACACCCTCAAAGCAATTTGTAGGCTGATAGCTAGAATATTTGCATAAATAAGTGAGCTGTTTCTCACTATGTTCCCTTATGGGAGGTACATCACTTACCAAAAGCCCACAGCCCTGCCAAGCTAAGACAATGATGGTGGCATCATGGCAGGTGCCCGAACGTACTGTCCACTTTTTCCCCAAGAACTGTCACACATAGGCACCCTTCCTACCCGCAAGGACCTCTGGGATTTCTCCCAGGCTTTGGGCCTTGCTGTACCATTCGCATTTCATGGAGTTGGCTGTCCCCCACTTCCACGTAGGTGTCAAGGAGCACTGGACTGGGTGCCACAGGTCACCACCAGAGCTTGATTTCAGGTCCTGTAAAATGACTCAATGCCTGCCTGTTAGCTCTGCAAATCTAATATGTCAGAGAAAAAAAGGAGTGGCTCAAAGGGCACAGGCAGAAGCAAGAACTTATGCTCTGCCATACAGAACCTGTACATCTTACGTATGTATTAAAACCCTTAAAAATATGCATGTAGGTTAAAAAAACCCACATTTTTTAAACCAGCACTTTCACTTCTAGGGGAAGAAAATAAGTATGCAAAGGCGATTTACTGTGAGGCTTAAAATAGCAAAAAATTGAGAATAACCCAAATGTTCCTCATGGCAGGGGGTTGAGTAAATACAGTATAGTACATTCTTACAATGGAGTACTATGCAGTCATTAACAATGAGGCAAGAGACATGAAATGGTCTTATAGTATATTAGGTTTTAAAAGGAGGAAATAAAGTAGGATATATGGTTTCATTTTCATTTAAAAAATATATATATCTGTTTAAAGGCACAGAAAAAAGTTCAGAGGTATAGTTACACCAAGGCATTAAAAGTGATTATTTGGGGCATCAGAATTTTGGTTGATTTAAATTTCTTTTCTGCTTATTTTGTATTTTCATATGACATGAGGAATGTTGGTATATATAATATGTACTCCTCACAAAAGAGTAGTAAAACTAAAAAGAGAAAGCAGGGGCAGGTAGACAAGATGTCTCTTTCAACACTGGCTGACCCTGGATATTATACTGGTAACAAGATGATAGACTCTGTTCTACCATGTTCCTGCTGTGACAGCTGCATGGCGTAAAGAGGTAGAGATGCTCTACTTCCAGGATTCCTTGAATGTACTTAGCGTCTTCTTCCTAGTGGGTCTGACCACCTTCTTAGTTTGGGCTAAGAGCTGGCCGACATCCAGCAGCAGCAGGAACACCAGACAGACGATGGCTGGGATGCAGGTGCTTAGTGACTCTTTTAGTGCTGCCAAGGTGAAGATGGCCCCTGCAATGGAAAGTGAGGTCCCTGAGGCTTCCTGGAAGAACCCAGGAGATCCAGGAGCTCAGGGCTCTCCAGTTTAGGCTGACCCACTTCAGCCCAAACCTTCCTGTTAAACACCCCCACCACTCCCAACGCACATTCCCAAAACTAGCTGCACTCATCTCTGGCCTCCTGGAGAACGCAGGACCAGGAAATTTAAGCCTCTTGAACAACAATAGCAGTGTCAACAGTTGCCCCTCTCAGAGGACAAGAAAGAAACAGAAATGACCCAGTCAAATTCTCCCTGATCCTTTTTTTTTTTTTGAGACGAAGTCTTGCTCTGTCACCCAAGCTGGAGGGCAGTGGTGCTATCTCGACTCACTGAAACCTCCGCCTCCTGAGTTCAAGCGATTCTCCTGGCTCAGCCTCCTGAGTAGCTGGAATTACAGGCACGCAACACCACACCCGGCTAATTTTTGTATTTTTAGTAGAGACAGGGTTTCATCATGTTGGTCAGGCTGGTCTCAAACTCCTGACCTCATGATCCTCCCGTTTCGGCCTCCCAAAGTGCTGGGATTACCAGCATGAGCCACCGAGCCCAGCCCCTTCTCCTTTCTTAATCCTACATCTACCAGGATTAGATATGGAGGGAAGGATTAGCCCAGGGGCTGTTCGTTGGAGGTATGGGAAAGGTCTGAAAATGAGAGAAGCTGCAGAGATGGAAGCAAGCCTGGTAGCGGTGGCAGCAATGGTGACAGATGCCGGGGCATACAGAAGAGCCTGAAGATATCTGACCTTTGAAGCAGTAGCTCTCTTTGTATATCAGCAGTTCCTGTGGGCAGAGCTGCTAGGAGGGGGACTCTCTAGGGAAATTCTCTGCCTTCCTGTTCAAGGTTTCCCAGCTTCCCTGCTCTCTACACCAATCTGCCAGACACACACATCAAATGGCAGCTGCTGCCCCATCCCCTCATCCCAGAGTGGGCATGTGGAGGAAGGGGCAGAGGTGCTGAGCCTGCAACACATATTCGCAAGGGAATACTATGCAGCCATTAGAATTGAAGAGGTAGAAGGTATACTTAACGTGATAGCGTTTTAGCATATTAAGTTTAAAAAGTACCTGTGCTAGTCTGAAGACCATGGAAACTGCGGTAGAGCAGAAGTGCTCTTGATTCCAGATAAAAAAAAAAAAAAGGGTGACAACAGTAAGGGGGAACAGCCAGGTCTCTCCATCATCCTCCCCCCGAAGACCCCATTTTCTCAGGCCAGTTGGCCCCCTTACCCATCATGAGCAGAATCAAGAACAAGTTACTGATCTCTTGCAGCATCGGTGGGCCTGTGACCAGCAGCAACCCAGCCAGCAGTTCCAGGAAGCCCACAGCTGTTTGGTAGCTCAGGGGATCTGGCTGGTAGCCAAACACCTTCAGCGGGAACACCTCAGCAAACTGCACGAACAGGGCTTTCTAGGGGTGGCAAGGAAGGCCTGTCAGCCATGCTCACCAAGGATGTGCTGCCCAGATGCTCCACGGCATATCTACGCCTGTGCCCTTAACTCCCCCGAAAAAAGAACTACTACTACTCTAGGTCAGGCCCAGGCCTGAGGTCAGCCTGGAGAGGAGAGGGCTGCCCTGTAGCGCTGAGCTTTGGAATCAAGAAACAGGCTCCATGTTCCAAGTGGTACAGAGACTGACTTTCTCACTAGACCTGTCAAGAGATTACAACCCAGCCCCAAATCCCAGGAGGAGGGAGCTGGGCTTGGCTCGTTTTCCTTTGTGCCTGGCCTGGTTTCTCTTAAGGTTGATGTCCCGGCAATATTTGGAGGTGGGGCAGAGGTGGAAGGGCTCATTAAACAGATTCCACCTTGAATCTCCTTTGCTGGGTCCTGGATCCCACCGAGGCAGACACAAGGACAGGGTTAGGTGGGCTCAAAGTGACTCTTCCTGTCAAGGCAGGTCCTCCCCTGAGCCAAATGACAACTTCATCCTGACTTTCGGAGTTACTTTTTTCTGTTCCCATTCCTCAACTCTACCTCCCTTCCTCTGCTCTGCAGAGAAGCAGCTCTAAGCCGTCTGTCTCTGGGGATGTATCCAGGCCTTGGAGAGGGAGGCCAGCAGGGGTCTCCAAGTCTGGCTCTTTTGAGGGACTGGGGAGACTGGTGAGCAGGACATGAAAACTTTCCCATGAGTCTGGAACTAGAAAGAAGGCTGAAAGACGACCTCGGGGCTTCCCTCTCAGTCTTCATGAAAACGACTCTTGGGTTCTGAGTTAGGAGTGTCTAGTTTGCGTCCCGCTTCCTGACTAGATGTTCAACCTTTAGCAGATATACTTGCCCTCAGGGTGGGCTTCCTTCCCTGCAAAGCCAGGATTACTACACCCCAGCCACACGAACCTCCCAAGAACTGAGGCAAATGGTGAAAAGGGGGAAGAGAGCAGGGAGGGAGCTCAGTCGTTTTTCCACTGCATCTTCCTCCCCCAGGGTCCCTGGGAACCTCCTAAGGCTCGACTTTTTTCCTGGGGCCTTCAATGCTCAGCAGGAAGCGGAGGTTCTGTCCCCTTCCGTCTAGGGAAGATCCAGAGAACTCGAGGAACTCCCCAGGCAGGACCCGCGCCTCAGTCGAAAGCCAGGCGCTTTCCCCCAGCTCCTCCAGTTGAGCCTCGGAAGCCCGAAGACGGCCCGCAGGGCCGAGGGCGGGCAGCGGCGGGGCGGAGCAGAGCACACGCCGCCGCGGGCCCGATCCCTGCCGCCCGCCTGCGCCGCTCACCATCCGCTCCGAAACTGGAGCCGAGATCTGCTCCGAGAGCTTGGCCGCCCCCACAAGCGCGAAGAAGCATCCCAGCAGCACGCGCAACACCGAGAGCAGGAGCGCCATGGCCGCACTCGCCCGGCGGGACGCCGAGCTCGCCCGGGTTGGCCCCGCCGAAAACCCGCCCCTGCCGCCGGCTCATTTCCTCCCTCCCAGGGGCAGCCGGAAGACTCGCGCCAGAGCTCCCGTACCCCGCCCTCCAGGGGGTCGCGAGTCTCCAGCACTAGGGCAGGGCGCCCCCATCTCATACATGGGGATACTCGAGGACCACTGGCTCGTAACTGACTAAACCGGCGCCTTTGGATTCAGGGAGTGTTTCTCAGCCAATACGGAGTGCGGGCAGACACGGGTGGGTGTCTGGGTGCGGCTCAGCTACCATCAAAAGACTCCGGGCTTCTTACCTGCCTGTGCCACGCTAGCTGTGGGATCTGAGCTGTCACCCAACCCCAACGGGCCTCAGTATCTGCATCTGTATATGGGGATAACTCAGTTCTCCAGAGGTTGTATAACAGGCCTAGGACAGTGCCTACACACGTAAGAGCTCAGAAAGTTATTTGTAAATTAATTTATAAAGTTATAAGCAAGAAATAACCAGTAGTTAAATAAGTTTCTTTTCTGTCTTTGCCTGAGATATCTTTCCCCTCTAATTTCTCTCAGCTGAGATTGAAATGTGAAAGGTGTTTGAAAATTCAGATACTTGCAGACATGGATAGAGAGGCTTTCACTGAACAAAGCCCTACAAAGCCACTCCTGGCCCATCTGCTCTTACCTGGAAATCTGTCTAGAGCTGGGATCGGCAAACCATGGGCCAAATTTGGCCAGCTATCTGATTTTTTCCCATGCGTCTCCCCTTCCCCCAAGCTAATAAGGTTTGTTTACACTTTTTATGATAAAAACATTTTTTTAAAGCTTGTGTAACATCAAAATTATATGAAATTCATATTTCAGTGTTCACAAATAAGTTTTATTTAAACACAGCCACACCCATCTGCATATTGGCTATGGCTGCTTTTGCACTGCAACTGCAGAACTGAGTAGTTGTGACAGTATGGACTGCAAAGCTGAAAATATTTACTATCTTGCTCTTTATTTAAAAAGTTTGCTAAGCCCTGGTATAGTGGGCCAGAGAGGCCCCAAGCAGGGGTCTCAACCCTCCATGCTGCTACCATTTCCTGTTACCCAAGCTGCTTAGATCTATCTTTTCTGGCCAGGCACGGTGGCTCACACTTGTAATCCCAGCACTTTGGAAGACCGAGGCAGGTGGATCACTTGAGGTCAGGAGTTTGACCTCACCAACATGGTGAAACTCCGTCTCTACTAAAAAAAATACAATAGCTGAGTGTGGTGGCGCACACCTGTAACCCCAGTTACTTGGGAGGCTGAGGCAAGAGAATCTCTTGAACCAGAGATATCGCTTGAACCAGGCAGAGGTTGCAGTGAGCTGAGATCTCACCATTGCACTCCAGCCTGGGCAACAAGAGTGAAACTCCGTCTCAAAAAAAAAAAAAAAAAAAAAAGAACTATCTTTTCCATCTACTCACAGCCTTGCTGGGGTAAGTAGCTGGTTGGCTGAAAGACTGAAATGTTCCACCTGCTTCTCAAGGCCAAGCTGTTTCCAACATGCAGGTTGTGCTGTTACATTATAAACTGGGCCTCATTACCTGCGGTCTTTGTCACCAATCCAATTTTATTAATGAAATAACCACATTTTCTATCCTAGATTATAATTATACATAATTATTTATAAAATCATAATTATTAAACGCCTCAACAAAAAAAGGGAAAAATTATTAAAACATTTAATCACCAAAAACACAAATCCACATTAGGAAATTATCTTTTAGGATACTTATACAAAACTTAACACAAAATTATTGACTTCACTGATAAGCAATGTGCATGTTGCTACTCTTTGTCTTTCACTAATTTTTCTATCCTTGGAATTAAAGATGTGACTGCAAGTCTTAGGGCAGGGCCAGAAACCGACAGATTTCTTTGTTTTGACTCAGTCAAAGCTGAAAAGGCAGCATCACATAAATAAACAGTTGAAAAGGGTAATAAAAATTTCATTGCCTTTTCATGGAGGTCTGGGTATCTTGCCTTTGCATTTATCCAAAACTGAGTTACAGACACTGATTTAAATACTGATTGCAATCCTAAATCTGAAGATAGCTGTGTTAGCTTTTCTTCTTCGAAGTCGGTGAGATTATTATTTTGGTGATTCATAAAAGGGTTAATTATCCACAAATTTCCTGAACGTATGTCTTGTTCTGGTGGAAAACAGTCACTGAACACTTGAGAAAGTCCTTCCAGGTGCTCAAAAATAATCCTTGTGATCTCTGTCATATTTAAGTCTGATGAATTTGAGAATTCAGAAAATGAAGGGAACATGTCATAATCATTTTCTTGTGTGCACTTCAACCACATTTTTAACTTTCTCTTAAATACATCAATTTTATTACACAAATTGAAGAAAGTAGTCAAAGTTCCTTGGAGACTTAAATTTAATTCATTTATAAGTGAAAATATATCTGATAGGTAGGCCAGCTTTGCTACCCATTCCTCATCATGAAAATACTTGGCCAAATCTGAATGCTTTTGACTTAAGAATATTTCAATCTCATGTCGTAATTCAAATAATCTTTTTAACATTCGCCCTCTTGATATCCAACGTACTTCAGCATGAAGTGGTAAACTCACGTGCTCAGGCCCCATCTCTTCACACAAAATTGTTAACATACGTGAATTCAATGCATTGCTCTTTATAAAACTTAAAATTTGTGCTGACTGCAAAAGAATTTTATGTAAACATGGAGACAACTTTTCTGCGGCTAAATGTTCACGGTGAATAAAACAATGTGTAAATGCCGCTGTATTCATGGCAACTTCTTGAATTTTTGCTTTTAAACCAGAATACCTGCCAGTCATGCTTGCAGCCCCATCGGTGCAGAGACCAACACAATGTTCCCAATTCAGAGATTTACTATCAATATATTTATTTATTAGTTCAAATATTTCACAACCAGTTATTTGAGTAGGCATTTCAATGGAAAATAATAATTCTTCTTTTACATCATGACAATCATAATCAATGAAACGAATATAGCACAAAAGAAGTGTGATATTTGAGATTTCTGATGACTCATCTATCTGAAGGGCAAACCACTTTGACTCTCTGACCTTCTGAATCAGCTGGTCTTCAATATCTGCAGCTAGTTCATCAATCCTGTGTTGAATTGTAATATTAGAAAGTGGAATTGTTTTCATTTTGTCTCCAGCACTTGAACCCAAAACTTCTGAACACATTTCTAGTAAATATGGTTTAATTAATTCTTCAGCAATGGAGAATGGCTTCTTGCTTGCAGCAGTTTGGAAAGCAATTAAATAAGAAGCTTTCACAAGTGACTTTTCAACTAGTAAATACTTTTTTAAAGAACTATTTTGACATTCCATTTCAAGAGATTTTTGTTCAAAAAAATCTACTGGTTTGTTTTCTAATTCTGAATGTTTTGTCTTCAAATGATGAGAAAGATTTGCTGGCTTCATGTTTTCACTGGGTAAGATCTCTCCACAAATGACACACTGTGGCCTTGGTGAACTTTCTTTTGATCCAGGACAGACAATAAAACCAACTTTTAAATATTCTGTATCATATGTCTGGAAAAAACCTAATCTTTTTTTCTTTGAAGGTGGAGAATCAAGTTCTGCATCGTTTTTTTCATTAGGCATAGGTAAATCTGAATGAAATATTTGAATCACTGTTATTTTCAAGAACAAATAAGCAATGTTCTTTATCTCCTCACACATTTAAAATTCATATTTTGTTACTATTTCTATTTATCAAAACAATGCATTGATAAAAGTTTAAGCACAAACCATAATATTTCCAATGATGCCACTGAAACTGAATTTCTCCTTTGCCCAAAGCTTGATCACTGGGTGTAATAAAACTATAGGATGTGGTACATGTACAAGTAGTCCCAAGCACCCAACAGGTCATTGAAATTAGGGCTGAAGACCACAGTACACATCAAATTAAGAATAAACTTTTTGGCTGAGCAGGGTGGCTCACACCTATAATCCCAGCACTGTGGGATGCCACGGTGGGCAGATCACTTGAGCCCAGGAGTTAGAGACCAGCCTGGGCAACATGGCGTAACTCCATCTCTACAAAAGAAAAAGAAAAATTGGTCAGGTGCAGTGGCACACACCTGTAGTCCCAACTACTTGGTTAGCTAAGGCAGGAGGATCGCCTGAGGCCCAGGAGGTCAAGGCCACAGGTAGCCATGATCACGCTGCTGCACTCAAGACTGTCTCAAAAATAAATAAATAAATAAATAAATTTTTTTATTGGTTAGTGATACTGGTGCCAAAAAAATTTTTTAAAGAAAATGAAAAAAGAGGCCAGGCACAGTGGCTCATGCCTATAATCCCAATTCTTTGGAAGGCTGAGGCAGGTAGATGGCCTGAGATCAGGAGTTCAAGACCAGCCTGGACAACATAGTGAAACCCCGTCTCTACTAAAAATACAAAATTAGCCAGGCATGGTGGTACATGCTTGTAATATCCCAGCAACTTGGGAGGCTGAGGCAGGAGAATCGCTTGAACCTGGGAGGCAGAGGTTGCAATGAGCCGAGATCATGCCATTGCACTCTGGCCTGGGACACAATAGTGAAACTCCATCTCAAGGAAAAAAAAAAAAAAAAAGAAAAGAAAAAGAGAAAGAAAACTAATGTTTTACTTTCTTTTTTTTCTTTTTCTTTTTTTTTTTTAAAGATGAGGTTTCACCATGATGGCCAGGCTGGTCTTGAACTCCTGACCTCAGGTGATCCACTCACCTCAGCCTCCCAAAGTGCTGGGATTACAGGTGTGAGCCACCACACCCGGCTACTTTCAAACAATCCAGAAAAAAAAAAAAAAAAAAAAAAGAAATACTGCAAACAATTAACATTTCATTAATCTAGATGAAGAGTACACTAGTGTTGACTGTACTGTATATTCAACCTTTCTGAATTTTGATACTCAGTGTCAGTGAGGTTGTAGAGAAATGGATCCTCCTGAACACTGCTGGTTGGAGCATACATTGATGTAACTTTTCAGGAGGGCAATTTAGGCAACAGGTATCAAAAGCCTTAAGAATCAGTGATAGCCTTTGAATCAGTAATTGGACTGATTAGGATTTATCCTAAGGACATAATTAGATAAGTGGACAAAAATCCATTAACACAGCTTAACTCAACATTGCTTATAATATAAATATCTAAATTTCCAATCTTAGGGAGTTGGTTATATTATATACACTGAAATCTATGTTAAGAATCTCACACCCATGTAAAAAATCTACAGATGTACCCCCTGAATAAAATAAGATAAAATAAATTAAAAAAAATAAAAACTGGAAAAAAAAATCTCAATGTATATTTAAATTTATATTGATGTGGAATAATGTTTCCACTGCAATGCCAAATGAAAAAGTAGTTTCGATTGTTAGAAAACAATTCAAGATTTATTCTTGTTTTTTTTTTTTTTTTGAGACAAAGTTTCACTCTTGTTGCCCCGGCTGGAGTGCAATGGCATGATCTTGGCTCATCAAAACCTCTGCCTCCCAGGATCAAGCAATTCTCCTGCCTCAGCCTCCCGAGTAGCTGGGATTCAAGGTGCATGTCACCACACCTGGCTAATTTTGTATTTTCAGTAGAGATGGGGTTTCGCCATGTTAGTCAGGCTGGTCTCAAACCCCTGACCTCAGGTGATCCACCCGCCTTGGCCTCCCAAAGTGCTGGGATTACAGGTGCGAGCTACCGCACCTGGCCAACAATGCAATATTCATTCTACAACTCAAAACATAAGCGCGCGCACACGCCCATAGATCCTTTAGTACTCTCCATGTGTGAATGTGTATATAATGTAAATTCAGGTACAAAGAATATATTGTTTTAATATGAATATAAAATAAATTTCCTGAGGAAGGAAAATGGGATTCTCCTTGATTTCTACCAAAAGAAAAGTACCCTACATAAAAATTTACTACTTGTTGACAAACTAACCTTTTAAATGTAGCATACTCGGCCGGGCGTGGTGGCTCACGCCTGTAATCCAAGCACTTTGGAGGCCAAGGCGGGCAGATCACCTGAGGCACAGGCCGGGAGTTCAAGACCAGCCTGACCAACATGGTGAAACCCCGTCTTAAAAAAAAAAAAAAAAATGTAGCATACTCTATGACGTAAAATTATTATTAAAAACAAAAATCAGACCGAGTGCAGTGGCTCACACCTGTAATCCTAGTACTTTGGGAGGCCAAGGCAGGCCTTTGAACATCTGAGGTCAGGAGTTCAAAACCAGCCTGGCCAACATGATAAAACCCCATCTCTACGACAAATACAAAAATTAGCTGGGTATGCTGGCAGGCGCCTATAATCCCAGCTGTTTGGAAGGCTGAGACAGGAGAACAGCTTGAATCTAGGAGGCAGAGGTTACAGGGAGCCAAGATCACACCATTGCACTTCAGCCCAGGAAACAAGAGTGAAACTCCATCTCCAAAACAAGAATTAAAAAATGCTTTAGGTACCGTAGACTATTTAAGTAACTGAAAATCTAAGGGTAGTGGGATTAGAAGTAGCTAACAGACTGGGGCAATACTTGACAACTTTTTCAAGTATAAGCTCAATTTTCATGGTCACCAACACCTCAGATAAATTAGTTATACTGTTAGCAACTGATAACTGAATTTGCAGTGTTTTTTAAAAAAAAACAGGTTAAATCAGTAATGCTTTTAACTAAAACTGTATGTGTTAGTAATTATAATAGCTTGTTATAACACCTGGTTATCAGTAATAATAATTATAAAAGAAAATTCAAAGTATGTGATCCAAGAAAAGGAATGTTTTCACATTTAAGAACCTGTCAATTATTTTCTTTTTCTTTCTTAAAAAACAAAAACAAGCCAGAAAACAAATGTTGTACATGGGAACGCACAAGAATACATACCTGTCTGACACTCCTTGTGCTGTGTATGCGGTTTGCAAGAAGTGGCCTTGGTCTGTGTGACGGGCTTGCATAATATGCCTTTGTTCTTTAAAAGCCTGGAAGGCTGGGAAGATTGGGAAGATGGAAGTTTCATAGCATCTGCCTGTGTTCTTTCCTAGTTAAAAGCAAATTCAGAAACCAAAGAAAGATTTTTTTTAGTACCTTATCACTGACTATAATTGCTATCAATTGAAAGTTGATATACATCAAGAGAAATATAATTCCTCTGAAAGAGTGGTTGTAATAAAAAAGTCACCTTAGAAAACACACACAGATTCCTACTTCTCCCATCAGTATTAGTTTAATTTATCGATTTTTAAAAACACTTAAAAATATACCTATAAACTATAAAATATATATAGTTTAAAAATAAGTATGATCAATGAAAACAATTGTTAATCTTGCTAATCAGGACAATTGGCTACTCAGAAAAATTAGATCCAACCTCAGACCATACACAAAAATATATTCCATATCAATTAAAGATCGCAGCAAAAAAAAAAAAAAAAAAACCCAAACTAAAGTCACTAGAAAACCTTCAAATAACCAGATCACAAAGTATTCTTAAGTAAAACACAAAAGAGTAAAACAAAGTAGGAAAGACTGATACATTTGACTACCTCAAAATTTAAAACTGCACAGATGATCCAGGATAATCTCCCTATTTTAAGGTTAACTGATTAGTAACCTAATCATTTGCTACCCTAATTCCCCTTTGCCATGCAATGTAACATATTCACAGATTCTGCGGACAAGGATATGGACATCTTTGGGAGGCTACCTACTATTCTGCCTATCATAATAAAGCTTTTAAAAATAAATTTTTTTAACCTAAAAAACTTTCTGTAAACAAAGGTATTTATCAAACAAAGTTATAGTACAAAAAACAGAGTGGAGGAATATACTTAAAACATGTGGTCACTCAATGTTTATTTACTGAATGTTTACTACAAGCCAGGCACTGTTCTAAGCCTTGGGGATACAACAGAAAACAAGACAAAGTTCTGCTCTTATGAGCCTTATATTCTAGAGGAAGATACAAAACATAAACAAGTAAAACAAGTAATATACAATTCCAGGTAGTGATAAGTGCAATGAAGAAAATAAAGCAGCGTATGGGAATGGAGAGTGATGGCATGGAGGAGGGTAATTTTGAAGTCAACATCTGAGCAGAGACCTCTGGAATTATTCAAAAGAGTAAGCCATGCAACGGCCTAAGATCAGAAGCATCCAGGCAGGGAGACTATAGGTGCGAAAACCCTGAGTGGGAGAAAGCTTGGCATGCTTTAGGAACGTCAACAAGAACAAGGCTGAAAGACAGTAAGCATGGGGAGAATGATACATCTGGAGAGGTAGGCAGGTTGTACAGGATCTGGAAGGTCTCAGTGGAAAACTAAATTAGGACTGTATTTTAAATGTGATGGGAAGCCATTGGAGGTTATACTTAAATTTAAACAAAAGTAATACATGAACTCAGCACAAAATTCAAAAGGTATGAAGTATTGGGTTAGTGCAAAAGTAATTGTGGTTTCTGCAATTAAAGTAATATATACATGAATGACTGCCATCTACCCAGACTCAACCTAGAACACAACCACAGTTCCCAGTTTCTTACACAGTTGTTCCCCTTTATCCACTAGGGATATGCGCCAAGACTCCCAGTGGTTGCCTGAAACCATGGATCACACCGAACCCTATATACACACGTATACATATGTAGATATATATATAAACTGTGTGTGTGCATATATATGGGTACATACACCAAACCCCTATATACATACATATGTAGATATGGCAATCACTATTACCCATTTATTAGTTGTCTTCCAGGGGATATTCTATACATATGTACGAGAGAGAGAGAGAGAGAGAGAGAGAGAGAGAGAGAGAATGTGTGTGTGTGTGTGTGTGTGTGTGTGTGTGTGTGTGTGTGTAGCATAAATGGCACCATGTTACACAATTGTGTGTCTTTTTTTCACTTATGACATTTGAGACTGCTCTATGTCCGTACATACTAAGCCGCCACATTCTTTTTAATACCTGTGTAATATTCCATTCTCATAAATACCTTGCTCAGTTTTAACTACAGCCTCAACAAGGCCACTGTGTATGCCTGTGCAGCGATTCCACTTGCCAGGCCATATAAATAGGTGTGAAATTCAAAAAGGGTACATTTCAGACCCTGCCCATGTAGAGCTATTTTTTTTTTCTAATTCATACAATAATTCAGAGTAAAATACACCATGGCCTGACCACTGGTGAAATAATCAGGTTGTTTTCAAGCTTCTGCTACTACAAGAAATGTTGCTGTGATTAAAATCCTTGTATGTGCTTCATTTCATAAATGTATAAAATGTATCTGAAAAATAAATTCCTAAAAATGGAGTTCCTGGGTAAATGGTATTTAAAATTTTAACAGTTTCTACTAAATTGCCCTCTGTAGCAGTTTTATCCATTTACACTATTCTAACTGAGGATTGGCAGTAAGAATACCTTAGCAGTGTTATCCATCGTTTTTCTTTGCCAATCTGGTTAAACTGTAGCTCTAACCAGCATTTCTCTAATTTTGAAGTTCAATGTTTTTGCATATGTTACTTTTGCCCATTTTCCTACTGGTATTTAAACTGATTCATAGAAGCTCCTTGGGGATTTTTTGTTTTTGTTTCTTGAGACAGAGTCTCGCTCTGTCACCCATACTGGAGTACAGTGGCGTGATCTCAGTTCACTGCAACTTCCACCTCCTGGGATCAAGCAATTACTTGTGCCTTAGTCACCTAAGTAGCTGGGATTACAGGCATGTGCCACGACAGCCAGCTAATTTTTAAATTTTTAGTAGAGATAGGGTTTCACCATGTTGGCCAGGCTGGTCTTAAATTCCTGGCCTCGAGTGATCTGCCCACATCGGCCTCCCAAAATGTTGAGATTACAAGCGTGAGTCACCTTGCCTGGCCCATAGAAGCTCTTTACATATTAAAACAATTAGATTTTTGTAACAGGAATTGTATGTAACCTTTTCATTTTGTCATTTGTCTTTTGATTTTGAAATATGGTTGAACTGCCCTATTGATTCTTTTATGGAGTTCTGGGTTTTGTGACATATTTAGAAAGACTTCTACACTGTTAAAATTTTTTTCCTATGTTTTTCTGAGTATATACTTAAAATTTCTTGTCTTTTCTCCATCTGAACTTTATTTTGGTCTAAACTGTGACGTACAAATCTATATTTTCTTCTATGTGTCTACTCACTTGTAACAGCATTATTTATTAAATAATCCGTATTTTTCTTACTGATGTGACATGCCACCTTTATCATTAGGAAATTCCCATATATTAAATATATGTTTGGGCCAGGCACAGTGGCTGACACCTGTAATCCCAACTTTGGAAGGCTGAGGAGGGTGGATCACGAGGTCAGGAGTTCAAGACCAACCTGGCCAAGATGGTGAAACTCCACCTCTACTAAAAATACAAAAATTAGCCAGGCATGGTGGCATGCGTCTATAATCCCAGCTTCTCAGGAGGCTGAGGCAGAGAACTGCTTTAACCCGGGAGGCAGAGGTTTCAGTAAGCCAAGATCACGCCATTGCACTCCAGCCTGGGCAACAGAGGCGCCACCTAAAAAAATAAAATAAAATAAATAAATATATATATATATATATGTGTGTGTGTTTGGGCCTATTTCTGGATTTCTTGTCTATTGGGTTGTCTATTTATGCACCAGTACCAATTGTTTTAACTATGTGGCTTTATAATATATATAGTTTTCCTATAATTTCAATATGTGGAAACTAGCTCTTCGCCTTCTTTATTCTTTTCAGAATTTCATTGAAGATTTTCGAGCAGAGGAATGACATGATCTGATTTGGGTTTTTAAAAGATCATTCTGGTAACAGTGTAGAGAAAAAACTGCAAAGGACAAAAATGGAAGCAGGATGACAGGTAGGTCACTGCAATAATCCAAAAGAATGATGATGCTGAGACTAAGAAGGTGGTAATGCGGGTGGTAAGAAGTAGAATTCTGAGGGGATAAAAGGGTTCTGTTTTAGACATTATTTGAGATGGCTGTTAATCATCTAAGTGTAAATGTCAAGTCGGCAGCTGGATACATGAATCTGGAGCTCAAAGGTCAGGGTAAGAGAGATAAATATAAATAAATCTAGAAGGAATCAACCACGATCTAGGGGGTATTTAAAACCACAGGACTAGGCCAAGCGAAATGGTTCACACCCTGTAATCCTAGCACTTTGGGCGTCTGAGGTGTGAGGATGATTTGAGACCAGAAGTCTGAGACCAGCCTGGGCAACATAGCAAGATCTCATCTCTACTAATGTACAAAAAGCCAGGCATGGTGGCATGCCACTGTAGTCCCAACTATCAGGAGGCTGAGGTGGGAGGATCTCTCAATCCTGGAGGGTCAAGGTTGCAGTGAGCTGAGATCACACCACTGCACTCGAGACCCTGTCTCAATCAATCAATCAATAAAATCACAGGACAGTATGAGATCCCTAGAAATAATGTCGAATGAGAAAAGGGCCAAGTATGATGTCCTAGAATCTGAGTGAAGAAGGTTATTTCAAGAAAGGAGAAAAGAGTGACTGTGTTAAATACAGTAAATTGACTACTGGATTTAGAAAAATAAAGACTGATAGCAACATGGACAAGAAGAGTTTCAATGTAGTGATGTTGACAAAAGCCTGACTAGCATGACCTAAGGAGAGATAACAGATAAGGAAGCAGAGGTGGCAAGAACAGGCTACCTTTAGAGGAGTTTTTCCATAAAGAGCAAAGAAAAGGGATAGTTGCTGGAGGGCCATGGTGTTAAAAAAGGATTATTCTCAGATAAGATGTAGGACTGCATATTTTTGTGTTGACGAAAATGATGAGTAGAAAAGGGGGAAAATCCAGAATACACAGAGGACACCTAAAAATCAATAGGAAAAAGATAATTCAACACAAAAGGGAAAAATTAAAAAGATGAAATTCAAAGAAAAGAAAATTCAAATGACCAAAAACAGAAATATAAGCAAACCTACTGGTAATTAGTGGCACACAAAATAAGACAACAATAAGATGCCACCAAACAGATTGGCCAAAAAATTTTAAATATGATAACATTAAATGATGGTAAGGCTGTAATATATGGGTACAATCACAACTGTTTTGGTAGGAATAAAAATTGGAACAGCCCTAAAAATGAAAGTGCTCTTGACCCAACAATTCTTCTCTCCCATTTCTACACATCTACACAAACAGAAGGAGACATATACAAGGACATTCGCTGTAGCAGTGATTTTTATTTACTTATTTATTTTCAGACAAGGTCTCACCCTGTCACCCAGGCTGGAGCGCAGTGGTGTGATCTCACCTCACTGCAGCATCGACCTACCTCCTAGGCTCAAGCGACCCTCCCACCTCAGCCTCTCAAGTAGCTGGGACTACAGGTGTGTGCCACTATACCCAACTAAGTTTTTGGTATTTTTTAATAGAGATGAGGTTTCATCATGTTGCCCAGGCTGGTCTCAAACTCCTGGGCTCAAGTGATCCTTGGCCTCTCAAAGTGCTGAAATTACAGGTGTGAGCCACCACAACGAGCCCCAAAGACTTTTTTTTTCTTTTTTGAGACAGGGTCTCACTCTGTCACCCAGGCCAAAACGCAGTAGTGCAATCAAAGCTCACTACAGCCTTGAACTCTCAGATTCACGTGATTCTCCCATCTTAGCCTCTCAAGTAGCTGGGACTAGAGGCACTTACCACCACACATAGTTAATTTTTTGTACTTTCAGTAGACAGGGGGTTTTGCCATGTTGTCCAGGCTGGTCTCAAATGCCTGACCTCAAGAAATCTGCCCATCTTGGCCTCCCAAAGTGCTGGGATTACAGACATGAGCCACCGTGACCAGCCACAGAGATTTTTAATAGTGAAAACCTGGAAACAATCTAATGTTCATCAATAGGACAACAGATAAATAAAAAGTGGTACCTATAGGCAAAACATTACTATCATCAACAGAAATGTACCAAACCTACTCAGTATCAACAAGGATAGATTTTTTTTTTAAACAATATTAAATATTTTCCATGGATCTGTACCTATGAAAGATTACAAGATGGTCTAAAAGAACACACACTAAACTCCTAATAGTAGTTGCTTCCAGGGATGTAAAAGGGAGACTAACTGGTAGCAGTGAGTAATTTTTTAAAAAAGAAGAAAAAGGTAGGGGAAGAAACTGAGCAAATAAACCAAATCTAAAATGGTTAATTCTGGATGATGGGAATATCATAGAGCAGTGGTTGGCAAACTATGGCCTGTGCACCATGTCCAGCCCACCTCTGTTTTTGTAAATAAAATTTATTGGAGACCAGGTGCGGTGGCTCACACCTGTTATCCCCAGCTCTTTGGGAGGCTGAGGCAGGTAGATCATGAGGTCAGGAGTTCAAGACCAGCTTGGCCAAGATGGTGAAACCCCGTCTCTGCTAAAAATACAAAAATTAACTGGGCATTGTGGTGGGCATCTGTAATCCCAGCTACTGGGGAGGCTGAGGCAGAGAACTGCTTGCACCTGGGAGGCAGAGGTTGCAGTGAGCCAAGATTGCACCACTGCACTCCAGCCTGGGCGACAGAGTGAGACTCCATCTTAAAAAAAAAAAAACATTTACTGGAACACAGCCACACTCACTCTTTAATGTATTATCTATGGCAGCTTCTGCACTATAATAGTGGAGGAGACAGAGTCTCCAGTTGCAAGCATAAAGCCTGCAAAGTCTAAAATATTTACTATCTAGACTTTTATAGAAAGTTTGCTGAGTTTTACAGATTTTCATCTTTGTACTTTTCTGTATTTTTCACCTTTCCCAAAAATTTAAAACCATTTAAGTAACTTGAGGGAGATTCACAACAAAGTCCTCAGAGAAACGAAGAGAAGATTCTAAAACTGTCAGGGTTTTTGTTTTTTTTTCATATCATAAGAGTGTTACATTATTTATTATTATACTTTTTATAGACTAAAGTAAAAATGTTAATCAGAACTATTCTGTAACACAGTTTAAATAACTGGTGAATTATAGAAATACTCCAATAGGGAAAACATATATAGGGCAGCTACAGGAAATATGAGGTATATTTTCCTAAAAGACTAAATAATTCAAAACTAATATAATTCAAGACTAATTATCTCATACATGTAGAGAAAAGAAGCATTCTCAGAGTATATAAATCTATAACTAAATAGAATGTTTTTATGAATATATGTTCATACTTATTAATATGTAACAATACATTAATACCTTGATTATACAATTGTGTGGTTAATAATTACTAATGTACAACACAGTGATTTACTATGTAATTTAAAAATATAATTTAATGCACAATACATAATATACAAGTAAATACCAAGTTAACTTAATGACAGTTCATTATCTAATGTGGTATACTGCTTGAAAACAATTAAGGAGAAATTACGATCACCTTCCAATAACACAAATAATGAGAGAGTTAAGAGACACCAAATTAGGACAAGCTATCTCTCCAGATTACAATGAAGGCTGGTCTCATTCTGCGGAAGACTTTTGCTAAAGAATGAATCTAATGTAGTTTGAGAGTTTTTTCTTTCTTTTTTTTTTTCACTGAGGATTTCTTAACATGCAGACACATTTTTCATCTTTAGCCTTGCCACCACGAACAGCAATCCACATTTAGATCACCTTCAAAAATAGTGCTGCTGAAATATGGTCAAAAGCCTATGGCAGTCACTTTACTGTTAGTTGTGCCCAAGGCCTGGACTGATTGCTGGGAGCCTCTTCCAGCTGCCTTTGCTTTTCTAATTCTAGCAAGACTTCCTTTATTAATCCATGGGGGACAACCCAAGCAAATATTCAATATCCCCTTCATGAACTCTGTGCAAATCTACCTTCTGTTCTACTTTCACAGATTCCTTATTAGCAGGTGTTACGTTGTCTTCCAAGTTAAAGCCTCTTTAAATTACGGTAAAGCTGAAATGATAGCTTTGGAGTTAGCAGATACAGCTTGCCAGCTCATTTTTATATTCCTAAAACCTTGGTGGGCTTTAAAATCAGAGAGCCAGCCATGAGTGTAGTAAATCTTTTGTCTCACTGTCACCTCTTTTCAAATCAAAATCAAAATACTCACACCTTAGCACAAATGATAGATTGCCCTCAGGGGTGCATAATGGCAGCATTGATCTTGCCACTTGTACTTCGAGGATTTTTTTTCCATTTATTCCATTATCATTGCCTGGTTGTAATTTTTGTGAACTAAGTGGCATACCTGCTTTAACACTGCTTTTGATTTTTTGAGCACTACTGCAAATATTCTGCAGGGTACACTCTCCTAAATTAACAGCATGAGATAACACAGCAGTGGTTTGAACGTCTTCATAGATTTTTGTTGTCGTTGTTGAGACAGTCTCTCACGCTGTCACCCAGGCTGGAGTGCAGTGGCACGATCGCCGCTCACTGCAAAATCCATCCCCTGGGTTCAAGTGATTCTCCTGCCTCAGCCTCCTGAGTAGCTGCGATTACAGGCACCTGCCACTGGGCCCAGCTAATTTTTTTTTGTATTTTTAATAGAGACAGGGTTTCCCCAACTTGGCCAGGTTGGTCTTGAATGCCTAACCTCGTGATCCACCTGCCTCGGCCCCCAAAGTGCTGGGATTACAGGCACGAGCCACTGTGCCTGGCCTCCTTATACCCCCACATCTAACTTTTGTTCTAAAGTTATTAAATTTGGGGGACATTTTTAAGCACTAGCACCACCACTTAATATAACACTTAAATGACACTGTTCTACAACATGAAAAAATTTTAATTATATCAAAAGCAAATGTTAAGACAGCAGCACAAGCTGGGTGCCATCAGCTCACACATGCAATCACGACAGCTTGGGAGGCTGAGGCAGGAGGATCGCTTGAGACCAGGAGTTTGAGACTAGCCTGGGCAATATCGCAAGACCAAGACCCTGTGTCTCAACAAAAGAAACAAACAAAGTAAGCTGGGCATGGTGGTAGACACCTGTGGTCCTAGCTCCTCAGGAGGTTGAGGTAAGGGATCACTTGGGCCCAGGAGTTTGAGGATGCAGTGAGCTATGATCATGCCACTGCACTCCAGCCTGGGCAACGGAGTAAGAACCTGTCTCAAAAGAAAAAAAAAAAAAAAACATGGCATAACAGTCATCAAAAATATTAACCCAAGACCTGATAGAGTATCATGTGATACTGATGAAGGATCATGGGAATTTTGTTTTCCTGCTAAAGTGATGCTGATACAGGGCAACAATGCCATAATTTGCAATCAGCCTGCCAGACTTGAAATTATGCATTTCTTGAACATTTCTTTTAATTTTCATAAGTCTCACAATATTTCAAATTTGAGACATAAACTGGAAGTCTAAATATATTTTTACTTTGCACTGTTTTCAGTCTCACATAATTCAAAGTTGCATAAGACAGGACTACACTGAACTTTTGAAACTTCTAAAAGGAAAATACTTGAATACAGTAAAAGAGAAAAATAATGTAGTCTTGTCATTTCCAACCAGGTGGAATTAACAAGAATTTAAATAAATTAAAGAACTAACTTGAATACACATAATAAATCAGGAATGCATTCTTACTAATGATCTAAGATTAAACTGTAAGATTCAAAACAAAAGCACACAATATATTACTACACTTTTTTAAGGACTAAGCTTGCCACTGTGAATAGCAATCCACATTTACATCATCTTCAAAAATAGTAACTGCAGCTGAAATATGGTCAAAAGCTTATGCTAGTCACTATACTGTTACTTGTGCCGAAGACCCAGATGGATGACTAGGACCCTCTTCCAGCAAACAGAAAAGTATTCAGATATTAGAATGCTATATCCAAAGTGAAAATAAGCCCAAGTGGCATTATCAAGAAAAGTATTAACAATCAAACTCACATCTTCAATGATCTTTGCTGCCTCTTTGGTAACTGCACCTGTTGTAAATTAAAATAAACATTATTATTCTCAGAATATACAGAAGTAAACACAGAAACCAATAAGTTACTTTCCTCCAATTAAGCTGAGCTAGAGACTAAGGATTTCTCAGAAAAATGGTACAGGAAACTCTGCATCAGTATCACCCAGGGTGCTTAGTAAAGGTAAGGATTCCTGGGCCCCAACCCAATCCAACTGTATTAGAATTTCTGGCAGTAAAGGAGTAGGATATTTAAATTATCTGGGCTCTTAAAAAAAATACCACTTCCAGGGGAGTGTTTCTGAGCCTACGCTGGCTCGAGAGGCTGCCTGATTAAAAAAAAAAAAAATTAAGACAGGCGTGGTGGCCTGTAATACCAGCACTTTGGGAGGCCAAGGCAGGAGGATCACTTGAGGCCAGGAGCTCTAGACCAGCCTGGCCAACATGGTGAAACCCCGTCTCAACCAGAAATATAAAATCAGCTGAGTGTGGTGGCAGGCACCTGTAAACCCAGCTACTCAAGAGGCTGAGGCAGGAGAATCGCCTAAACCCAGGTGGCAGAGGTTGCAGTGAGCCAAGATTGCGCCACTGCATTCCAGCCTGGGCGACAGAATGAGACTCTGTCTCAAAAAAAAAAAAAAGAAAAAAATTAAAAATTGAAAAAAACAAAAACACTTCCTTTCCCACCCACACCACTTTGCTGGCTACCTACTTCCCTGTTGCGGGGCAGGGGAGGGATGTTCCCCTACATCAAGTAAGGAAAGGTATTACTAATAAGAACTACTGGCCAGGCGCAGTGGCCCACACCTGTAGTCCTGGCACTTTGGGAGGCTGAAGCAGATGGATCACCTGAGGTCAGGAGTTTGAGACCAGACCAGCCAACATGGTGAAACCCCATCTCTACTAAAAATACCAAAATTAGCTGGGTGTGGTACCAGGCACCTGTAATCCAGGTACTTGGGAGGCTGAGGCAGAACAATCACTTGAACCTACGAGGCAGTGGTTGCAATGAGCTGAGATCTCACCATTGCACTCCAGCCTGGGCAACAACAGCAAAACTCCGTCTCAAAAAAAAAGAACAACTTGGGCTAGACAACACTCACTTCCATGGCTTAGCCAAATGCCATTATATCAAGTCACACCTTTTAAAACACTGTTCCCTGTAGATGAGGTGGCAGGTATTTGTGCCAATGACACCACACTGGTTATAACTGGTGTTGTATTTGTCCTTGCAGAAGGGAGCTCCATCACAGCAGTTTTCGCCTTAGAAATATTTACTGATTAAAATAAAAAGTTAAGACCTGGAATAAGCAAAAGGGTCTCTCTCTCACACACACTCACACTCACATACACACACAAAACTCTGTTTAACAACTAGGTGTTCAAGAAGCAATGCAAATATCTGATTCTGTATAATGTTAGGTTGGGTGATTCTGGTCAGATTAGTGTTCATTAGGATTTAAACAGAGTCCCATTCTATAAAATTATAAACCTCAAATGACATTTAACAGGTAAAAATACAGATGTTGGATACAGTGGCACCAGCCTGTAATCCCAGATACTTGGGAGGCTGAGGCAGAAGGATCACTTGAACCCAGGAGTTCGAGACCAACTTGGGCAACATAGCAAAACCTAGTCTCAAAACAAAAAAACAGGTATTAGCTTCAGGATTCACTGGGCTGTTTTATTAGTGACTATTAGAACTTCTAGACCTAAGTGTGCATCAAATAAAAACTTAACCTGAAAATATTTATAAGTAAGTTAATGAGGGAGCTGTCCAACCCCGTAACAGTGGTTTTCTCAACACGTAAAATGAATATTCTACCACTAACCTGACTGGTTCGGGGAATGGAGGACTAACACAAAAGATTAGCACAAGGCATTTATGATTAAGGTAATCATTAATAAGACTGAAAAGGTAGGCAATGGCCAGCCTGCAAGGAGCCAAAGCTCTGTCAAGTAGGTAGCACTACAGGCTTTAATCAGAGAACATAATACCAACTGGTTTTTTTTCTCTGCAAGAGAGAATATCAGTCTGTCACCCAGGCTGTAGTGCCACGGCATGACCTTAGCTCACTGCAACCTCCATCTCCCGGGTTCCAGTAATTCTCATGCCTCAGCCTCCTGAGTAGCTGAGATTACAGGCATGCACCACCACATCTGACTAATTTTTATATTTTTAGTAGAGATGGGGTTTCACTATGTTTACCAGGCTGGTCTCAAACTCCTGGCCTCAAGTAATTTGCCCATCTCAGCCTCCCAAAGTGCTGGGATTACAGGTGTGAGTTACCACACCCGGCTACCAAATGTTTTTAATCTAATACTAACAAAGAAATATTTAGGAGAGCTACTTTATGAATGCACCATGGATCTATCTACTCACCTGAATATTCTGACCACATTAGCCGTCCTACTTGCAAAATTATTTTATTCTTAGCCAGGATAAACTTTGCTTCCCATGAAGAACTAGTTTATTTTATATTTTCTGAGATAATTAATGTGTTGTTCTCTTCTCCTTGCCTATAAGCAAACTCTGAATCAAATTTTACACCAGTCACAGCAACTATATTAACTATAATCTCCCTTTGTTTGCCCTGATTTTCTATTTTTATTTCTACTTTATTAGCTAAATAGTATATATCCCTAGTTTAAGTTATTTATGTATAGATACATTCAATCAAACTCAGTCAAATCTAACTTTCCTATAAAAATTAGTGCATATACATTATTTGTCTTTTGGTGTGCTTCACTATCAGAGCAAAAAGCATTAGAATTAATTTTCCCTCAAGGAGAAATCTTAAAGACTTCTTAAAGAAAAACTTAAGGAAATTCAGGCTATTTGAAGCCAGTGAAATTTTGTTTTTATTCTATTATTTACAATTGTGTGTGCTGATAGTAACCTACAACTGACAAAAAGATCCCATCAGCTAAGTTTAATTTTACCTTTATTTTGTGGAAGAGAGTCATTCATAATTTGCTGATGACAAAACTCCAAAACACAAAATAGGTTACAGAAATGTTTGATGTTGCCTCGCCACTTTATGGACTCACTTAGTTTACCCTGTCGTTTACAACCATCACACTTGGCCATCTGAGAAAGAAATGTTAGACAAGATAGGCGTAAAACTATAAAATAATGAAAAGATAACAATCATGAAAAGAGGCACTATAAAAACAGGATACATGAGTCAGTTGAGACTACAAAATGTAAAGTTCTTACCTTAAAATACTGATTTTTAAAAATATATTATTTGTTTCATATAAATGCCCTAAATCAAGATAATATAAAAACTGTGGCCTGTAATCCCAACCCTTTGGGAGGCCGAGGCAGGCAAATCACTAGGTCAGGAGTTCGAGACCAGCCTAATCAACATGGTGAAACCTGTCTCTACTAAAAATACAAAAATTAGCCAAGGGTGGTGGTGCATGCCTGTAATCCCAGCTACTCAGGAGGCTGAGGCAGGAGAATCACTTGAACCCAGGAGGCGGAGGTTGCAGTGAGCTGAGATCGTGCCACTGCACTCCAGCCTGGGCAACAGAGCAAGACTCTGCCTCAAAAAAAAAAAAATTGCTCTTCTGTTTTCAAAATTACCAATAAAGGAATCTAAAGACAGGTTCAGAACCAGGCATGGTGGTGCATGCCTCTAGTCCCAGTTACCCGGAGGCTGAGGCAGGAGAATTGCTTGAACCCAGGAGGCAGAGGCTACAGCAAGCCAAGATCTCATCCCAGCCTGGGCAACAGAGCAAGATTCTGTCTGGAGGGGGCACCGTGGGGAGGGGTGGGAAGAAAAGATACACAACGAAGAAAAAATTAAAAAAATAAATAAAGATAGGTTCAATTTTTTAAAAATTAAGAAGCAGCTTACAGCAGTTAATACAATATGGGCTTTGAGTCAAAGATTTTTATTCATTCAGCAAATATTTAATTAGACATCCTAAACACTGTGATTGGTCCTAATTACACAATCATGAAAAATATATTACCTTCCCCTGACAACAAAATTCTATTTTGAACAGTGATATCACCAGAGTTATAGATGCTGTCTTGCTGTCACCTACCAGCTTCCTCAAGAGCATATTACTTGACATCCCTGGACCTCTCTCCTTTTCCTTATTTATAAAATGGCAATAATATACTTACCTCTTGGGACTATGGTAAGGATTAAATGAAACAACACTTGTGGAGCACAAGACATGTATTAGTGGTTCAATTAACTATAGCTACCAGTTAGCCTTTCAAAAAGTTAATCTTTTTTAAAAGGAGGTAGTAATGACTGCCAGTTGTTGTCCTTCAGCCTATGAAGTGAGACAAGGTCTGACTTCAAATTCCTCAGAGTAACCTGAATGAGAGAGCCACTTCAGGCAACATTATGTGAAATTCTAATCTGAAAGAAGTCAAATAAGGACAATGTGCCTTACAAGAAGGCAAAAATAAAAGGAATTTATCCAATCAACAACAAAGTCTGCAGAAACCCTATACTCTTTTTATCCCAAAGACTTCATGTTTATATTCAATTGAATTTTTCTATTATAGCCCATAACTTATCTTATCCAGCTCTAAACACCAAATTTTTCTTCACATTATCTGAACATATTTTAAATAGAAAACAATTCGCACTAATTTCAGGAAGCCAAAAAAAAGTATATCACCACATTTACCTGATAAAACAGAACTGTAAATTTGGACATACAATCTTCACAACAAAACTCTTCTAACTTGCCCTCCAATCGATTTTCTATCAAATTCGGGGATGTCTGTGAACAATAGCTGCACATCTTACAGTAGTTTCCCCATCGTTCCCCAAAGTCACGGGCAGAGAGGAATTTGCAAACTGAGGATCAGAGGGATGAAAGGAAGAAAGATCAAATTTACATTAACTTGGAGGAGGTATAATAAGTTTCTGTGGTCTTAGATATAAAACTTTAAGCTAATTTTTAAATATTTTTGTAATTATTTGCCTCTAGATTATAGGACAGTCTCTATATTCATAAACCAAACTTATACCACCTTTTAAATATACTCTAAATATTAGGCCATTTATATTCAGAAACATCAGAGGTATAAAGTTTTTTGTTGTTTTTTTTTTTAGATGGAGTTTCCCTCGTTGCCCAGTCTGGAGTACAATGGTGCGATCTCGGCTCACCGCAACCTCCACCTTCCGGGTTCAAGTGATTATCTTGCCTTAGCCTCCCGAGTAACTGGGATTACAGGCATGTGCCACCATGCCTGGCTACTTTTTTATTTTTAGTAGAGAGGGGATTTCTCCATGTTGGTCAGGCTGGTCTCGAACTCCTGACCTCAGGTGATCCTCCTGCCTCGGCCTCCCAAAGTGCTGGGATTACAGGTGTGAGCCACAGTGCCTGGTCACTATAAAGGTTTTTTAAGCCAAGAAGCAGCAACTGTTTAAGTTCCTCTTTACAAATGAGTGCAAGAACAAAAAGATCTCTGATGTCATAGCTAAACTTATGAAAAGATTTCTTTTTTTTTCATATCAAATATCTTTTTTTTATTATTGCATTTTAGGTTTTGGGGTACATGTGAAGAACATGCAACACTGTTGCATAGGTACACACATGGCAGTGTGATTTGCTGCCTTCCTCCCCCTCACCTATATCTGGCATTTCTCCCCATGCTATCTCTTCCCAACTCCCCAACCCCTGCTGTCCCTCCCCTGTTTCCCCTAGACAGACCCCAGTGTGTCATGCTCCCCTCCCTGTGTCCATGTGTTCTCACTGTTCAACACCCGCCTATGAGTGAGAACATGCGGTGTTTGATTTTCTGTTTTTGTATTTCTTTATTAATACCACTGATCTAATCATGTTGACAGTTTTTTATCATACTTTAAAGACAAACTTTCAGCCAGGTGCAGTTGCTCATGCCTGTAATCTGAGCATTTTGGGAGGCTGAGGTGGGGGCATCACCTAAGCTCAGGAGTTCAAGACCAGCCTGGACAACATGGCAAAATCCCATCTCTATAAAAAATATAAAAATTAGCCAGGCATGGTGGCACACTCCTGTAGCTTCAGCTACTTGGGAGGCCGAAGTGGGAGGATTACTTTAACTGGGAGGTGGAGGCTGCAGTGAGCCAAGATCATGCCACCACGCTCCAGCCTGAGCAACAGGGCAAGACCCTGTCTAAAAAAATAAATAAATAAATAAAAATAATGAATAAAAAGATTAAAGTGAATTAACTATAAACACAACTCAAAAAACCTTTTTTTTTTTTTTTTGAGACAGAGTTTCGCTCTTGTCACCCAGGCTGGAGTACAATGGCGTGATCTCAGCTCACTGCAACCTCTGCCTCCCAGGTTCAAGCAATTCTCCTGCCTCAGCCTCCTGAACAGCTGGGATTACAGGCATGTGCCACCCTGCCCAGCTAATTTTATATAGAGATGGGGTTTTTTAGTAGGGACAGGATTTCACCATGTTGGTCAGGCTGGTCTTGAACTCCCGACCTCAAGTGATCCGTCCACCTCAGCCTCCCAAAGTGCTGGGATTACAGGCATGAGCCGTCATGCCTAGCCTCCAAAATACTTTTAATTATACCTCATAAGACAAAAAGAATGCGAAAACTAATCGTGGCTTAATTGCCTAAGTCATCATGAAGTATAACAACCACATGCTCTGTGGATAAAACAACTTTGTCTTTACCTTCACTACAGAATGGCTTATCAACCCCTGAGAATCGCACAGTCTCCTTTATAATTTTCTGCAGTTTACAGTAGTCACACATTGCCACAACTTTATTTTTCTTCTTGTATTCATCAGAGCAATTCTTGCCACAAAACAGAAACATTTTACCCTGCAGAGAAACAACAGTCATTAAGAGTTAACTAAACAGTTGCTTTAAGAAGTCCTTCTCATGTCAAAGCAAATTGAGTGATCAAAATTGAAAAGACAAAAGTGTTTATATTGGATAAGTCTATATTCAGTACTTTTCATGATCTCTCTTTACCTTGTAGAAAAGAAGTTCTGGTTTTGTGGCAAACAGATGGTTACACTGCTGACACTTGAGTTTAACAACTGTATGGGTTAAAGCAACTTGCTGGGATTGTTCAGTGAGAGGCTGGAGAGGCTGGAAGCCAGCTGTAGCAGAGAAAGTGATGGCGCTACGGGAAACGGCAGAGGTGTTACCTCCTGTTGACACTGCTGACCTGGAGGACGGTGGGCTTACAATCACTTGGCCCTGAGACAGGGGCGCTGCTGAAGAGTTTGTTCCTTTTGGCTTGTTAAATACATTCTGAATTAAAACAAATAAGGTAAAGATTTTATCAACTGAGAAATAAGATAACTTGGTACTTTTCATTTCCTCATTTTAATAAATTAAGTCCCCCACCAACATTTTAAAAAAATTTTCTATCTCACAGAAAGAGTTTAAATGGCATACTTCCTCTAATAAATTAAAGCAGGCTTCTCCTTCCTCCCAACAGCCCCCCAACGCACCTGCACTCCCACCATCAACTAGCTTCTGATGGCTATTAAGACGCAATAGCCACCAGCAGTCTCTTTCTCCCTGCTGCCAAGGATACTGGGTCAGACATGTTCCTACCCCGTGGATTACTAAACTCTACTCTTGTGTGTGTATTGCAGAGAGGGCGGAGAAAATGGGACGAGTGGATGCTTACAATTCCATGCCAGGTGTCACTAGGTATCTGATCCAGGAAGGGGCATGTGAATCCTACGAGGCTACTGTTCTTCACCATACCACCTACCCAAACCATAATCCTAGCTTCCATTTGTTTGAAGAGGAGAGATCCAGAGGAGAAAGTGGGAGGGAACGACCGTTTAGGCAAGGATTCCAAATAAAGAAAAGTTTGCTGACGCCCAATATCTAGGTTCAGACATTTTGTAGAAATGACCTGTGTGGGACCCTGGTTGAAACAAATTTTTTTCTTTTCGATTCAAATTTAAACTTTCATAAGAATGGGCCTTCAGCAGTTAACACTGTGCCACAGATCAATGCCTAAGAGAACCACATGCATGACGTGCTACCTTAGATCATACCTGGAAAGCAACCACACAACTGGAGCTGCAGAAGCTGTATATAGCTCCATTTGACATGGCTAGGTGATACTGAGGGATTGCTGAGGTTTTACAACTATGACACGAAACCTGGACACCTTGGTGACAAAAAATAAAAACCAATGATTAAGTTACTACAACTAACCTCAATTAAGTCCCACTTACAGAAACACTAACTTGGAAATTCTAAGTATTTTTTCTCTTTTCACATATAAAACTATAAAATACTATATATATTGCAACCAAGAAAATCAGTGAAAAACTATTTTCACATAAAAGTTATTTAAAAGTCAATCTCGGGTCTTTATTTAAATAAATAGATAAATTTAGCTTGTAGCAAAATCAAAGAAAAGCAATTACATTTTTCTTCAATAGTTATTAAATCTATAAATGTATCAAATTTAAACATTACCTGAAGAAGTAACAGTCTTAACTCTGTAAGCAGATAAGCAGTTAATAGAGCAGAAAAGCTCTGTTTTTCCTGACTCATTCGTAGTCTCAATCATTTCAGCTGAGGGCCTCAGTGACTTTCCCAGGGCATATGGAGGAGTTTGGGCTGAATTCTATTAAAATAAAACAACATTAGAAACCTAGTACAAGCATACGTATTTACATATTATTCAAAAAAGTAAAAAGAAAAGCTTCCTACAACCACGGCCCTTGGTTAAAATATTTGAGCATGACGATGAAACCACACTATTGGGAGGTGGAAAAATAAGTTCTTCCAGACAATAAAAAAAAGAACTACTCAGATAGGTATCTTAGCAAACAAAACACACTAATTCAAACACAAGTAATGAATTAAGTAGTCATTATATACTTTTACATCACCAATAACCTGAGAAGGCCAGCTAATTCATGAACCAAAGGGCCATTCTCCTTATAGTCATGTACATCAATCTAGGAAAGTGTACCACCTTTAAGGTTTCTTAATTTGTGAGACTCTTCAGCAGGAGATAGAAATGATACTTAATGTATATTAATAGAGATCCTATAGAACTACCTGTTTTTCTGCCTATGTTTATTCATGTTTTAAGAAATAATAAAAATAGCTACCATTTAAATCTGCCTATAAGTTTATTTGTGTTTTAATAATAAAAATAGCTACCATTTACATAACCAATATTATAACTTATTGAATGCTTACCATGAACCAGGCCCCAGGCTAAGCAGTTTATACACAGTGTATCACAGAATCCTTTCAATGACAAAGTGAGGTGCTTTCAAAAATTACATGAACGAAAGGTTTAAATTAACTTTAACAGATGAGCAGAAGTAGGAAATTAAACTCATCTCATCAGGCTCCAAAGTTCAGGCTCCTAACCACTACACTATGCTGTCAGTGACACACTAAGATCTCTCAATATGAAACGAAATAGTAGAAAAATATAAATTGTGAGGTTTCACTACATAATCTTCCTAGTAAAAAGACAGAGTATAATACTAGTAACAAAATTAGAAATATAACTGATTTGGGGATCATATGTAAAATAACATGGATTCTTTTCCAGTGAAAGTAGCCAAAAATGGCAATTCTTAAAAAAAGAGATTCTTTTCAGTGATGAATGTCCATATGTCCATTTCCAACTGCTCAGAGGAAGTAACAAATCAAACTTGCTAACTGAAAAAAAGTGTTTATCATTTACGTGATACATCTTTATATCTTTAAGAAAAACAACTTCTTTAAAACCACAAATCATTCGGTAATAATTAAACTGATAAAAAGTGATGTATTTAGTAACCAGCCCAATCCATTATTCATTACAATAAATAAAATTACTTGAAGTATTCTCATGAGACAGTGTTGACCAAATAATTCCAATTCATTCCCAAACACATTTTAAAATGAAAAAGACAAGCTTCGTTTCGATTGACTGATTTTATCATCTTAACTCTTGCTTAAGGTTTATTTATAATATAGTTTTCTTGCTATCAATACATCACAAAATATTTCATGCTCACAGAAAATCATGAAACTACATTTATGAGGCCGGGAGTGGTAGCTCACATCTGTAATCCCAGCACTTTAGGAGGCTGAGGTGGGTGGATAGCTTGAGCTCAGGAGTTCAAGACTGGCCTGGGCAACAGGGCAAAACCCCATCTCAATTTAAAAAAAAAAAAATCACATTTGTGAATTCTTAGCTATGAAGGGAGCCTTTAAAAAAGGGAACTATTTTACCTATATCAACTTACCACCATAATCATCCCTCATACCATCAGAATCTATCGCATTTTCTGGAAGGGAAATCACGCATCAGAATGGACTAATGGGAGGAGCTCCCTCTCATTTTGTAGTTCACTCCCGTGCAGTCAAATCAGAAGGAGTGAGCCTAGCTACATGCAACAGATAGATATTCATACCTGCTTGTATGCCGTGACACTTGTTGAACTAAAAACCTTCTGGGACTGGCAAGGACCAGAGCTACTATAGCAATAGCTCCCACAGTTCTCACAACAGTTCATGGTGAGGTTGTTGGTAGAGTGAAATTTTGAAAAACAGGCATCACTACAAAGACCATGTACTACATTTTGATATTTAACTTCAAACCGAATCTAGGAAATAAACACACACATACATACAGAAAATAAGCAGAGCCAGTTTAAAAAAAAAAAAAACTCTTTGAGCAGAATCCCAATAAAAGTAAAATATAACTTACATCAGCGTTCTTCTGGCACATACCGCACTTGGTTGAAGTGTTATTGGTATATATGGTAACAACAGGTTTCTTCTTTAGCTCATAAGAAGACAAGCATGATTGGCTGCAGAAATCTTTGCTGAGAGAGGAATTCTCAAAGCGGGTTGTGACCACATCCTTAGGATTTAAAATGTCTCTAAAAATAGATAACAAAGGTAAAATGAAATGTGTTCTTCACAACTCTAACTTTCTCCTCTTTGTGATCTGAAACATTTACTAAGGGCAGCTATCGCATGGTAGAAGAAGGATAAGGCATCTGCAGACCTGGATTTGATGATGAGTTCTGTTATTAGGTGACTGACAATGAATGACGTAATTACTATCTCAATTTCCTTATGTATAAAATGCGGCTTATAATACCTAATTCATAATTTGTCAAGAGCAAATTATATTTAAAATATTGCCAGCCAGATGCTGAAGACAAAAATAGGAAGGCTTTCAACCCCAACCAAGTTTCATCTGCTGTAGCCAATGGGACCAGTCAGCGGCCATCCCACAACTCCAGACCCCAAGACGCTGGTTCTCTTACTAGCCAGAGGGTGCCCAGAGTAGAACAGAAATGAGACAAAAAATGAATTTTTGTTTTTGAGACAGAATCTCACTCTGTTGCCCACGCTGGAGTGCAGTGGCATGATCGTGGCTCACTGCAACCTCCACCTCCCAAGTTCAAGTGATTCTCCTGCCTCAGCCTCCCACCCAAGTAGCTGGGACTACTCCTACCCAAGTAGCTGGCTAATTTTTATATTTTTAGTAGAGACAGGGTTTCACCATATTGGCCAGGCTGGCGACCTGACCTCGTGATCCACCTGCTTTGGCCTCCCAAAGTGTTGGGATTACAGGTGTGAGCCACCATGTCCAGCTGAGATAATAAATTTTTAAAAATTATAAGTGCAAGATTTTGAGAAACAGATGAGCTACCAGAATACAAAAAATAAGCATGATATATAATATTTAGCTAAAACTGAAAAGATCAAAGAAATACATGACAAAAGGGCTGTTAAGGTTTTCTATCAGAGGACAGATGGAGACAAGAATCAGAGAAGAACAAAAATAGTTGGTTCTGTGAGATTCCTAGAGCCAATTTGTAAGAGCTAATTATTGCAATAAGCACAAATAGCAATACCCTGGTAAAACAGAGGCTAAGTATTGCCATTCTTCTGACAAGCATAACAACTAATTATAAACACTAGTGCAGGCCACAAAGTAAATAATAATGGCAATAATATAAACTACAATAACTGTGTTAAGTAATTACTATGTGGCAAGCATTATTCTCTTTACTCAAATTACCCAATTTAAATACCACAAAAATGACAGAGTGCAGTGGCTTACCCCCATAATCCTAGCACTCTGGGTGGCCAAGGCAGAAGGATGGCTTGAGCCCAGGGAGTTCAAGGCTCCAGTGAGCCGTGATCACGCCACTGCACTCCAGCCTGGGCAACAGAGCAAGACCCTATCACTACAAAAAAAAATTTTTAATTAGCCAGGCATGCAGACTTATGCCTGTGGTCTCAGCTACTCAGGATGCTGAGTTGGGAGGATTGCTTGAGCCGGAGAGATTGCAGTGAGCTGGGATCGTGCCACTGCATTCCAGCCTAGGTGACAGAGTGAGACCCTGTCTCAAAAAAAAAAAAAAAAAATCCCCAAACCCCTATGAGGTTAAATATTATTGTAACTGCCTCTTTAGAGATGAGGAAACTGAATCAGAGGTTAAATAGCTTGTCAAAGTCATATTGCTAGTAGGCAGTAAGCTGAAATACAAATCCAAGCAGTCTGATTCTAGTCTACGGAATTAATTATTCCACTATCCTGCCTCCCATCCTGCACCTTTATTATACAGGTGTATCAGATGGTAAACCATGAGAAAATCACAACAACAAAAATAATTATGTAAAACTCAACTGTAAAATATGACAGCAAATCTTGGAAACCAAAAGAATATGTTTATATACAGATGAAGTATTAATTTTGAAAGCGATTTTTCTACCGAAAACATAGCAATAGTTTCACTTAATAAGGTGAATCTGCCAGTGGCATAACTAAAAGAAAAAATAGTAAGTAAAAATGCATAAATAAAAGAGAATAACTTTATAATGAAAATCTGTGCACATACATTAGAAATGTACTCCAAACCTTATGCATGCAAATAAATGTTATACCATAACATTTATCTTAGAAAAACCACACCTCTCCCAACAATAACATAGCTCAAAACATTTTTCTAATTTTTTTAAGTTTTATGAACTCTTAGAACTATTTTTTAACTTTTAATTTTATAAATCTCATGTTGTAATAGTATGACTCAATTTAGCTACTAAATTGATCCAATTAAGGTATCAAGCAGTCTTCTTTGGCAATTCGTTAAAATCAAACGCATGCTGAAAAAATAAGAATCTGTCTCCTAACCTAGTCTAAAGGAATGTTTCATAAGCTCTGAAGGCAATGCCAAATCAAGAGAGCAAAAAAAATTTTGAGTAAGAGCAGCATTATGCTAAAAAGTCACTGACGAGGGTGACTACTTTTAAGAAAACAAGAGGCATTTGGATGTGTAAGTCATGTTCTTTAAAATTATTTAATTTTATTTTGATATTTGGTGTGTTGAAACAATATCTAAAAATAGAAAACAAAGTTTACGCTTTCAGATTAGTTTCGTGAACATGACATAAAAGTGTTAATTAGAAGGGCATTTTGCAACAAAACTGATTTACGGTATATAACTATTTAAAACTCCTCTCTCCTGGCCAGGCGTGGTGGCTCATGCCAATAGTCCCAGCACTTTGGGAGGCTGAGGCAGGCTAATTGCTGGAGCCCAGGAGTTCGAGATCACCCTGGGCAACATAGCAAAACCATCTCTACAAAAAAATACAAAAATTAGCTGGGCATGGTGGTGTGCGCCTGTGGTCCCAGCTACTGGAAAGGCTGAGGTGGGAGGATCATCTGAGCCCAGGGAGTTCAAGGCTGCAGTGAGCTGTGACCATGCCACTGCACTCCAGCCTAGGCAACAGAGAAAAAAAAAGTCGTCTCTCCTCATCAGTTGGAAATTTCCAAACAGCAGGATCTACTTTTAGATAGTTTAGGTCAAGACACAAAGCAGATAAACATGGTCAAAGGCAAAATAGGGGCCTACAAGTATACATATTAAGTATACATATTAATATGTATTGCATACACATATATTTAATATATTTATGTTAATTGTAAATAGTAATACACAATATAATTTTTATTACTAATAACAGGATTCTATTTGTTAAGTACCTGCTATGTGCTAGGCCATGTGCTAACACTGTCTCATTGAAATCCTACGAAGCAACTATTATTTTCTGATGAGAAATGGAGGCTTAGAAAGTTAAATATCTAGCCCAAAGTCACAGAGACAAATCATAGAGCCACAATTTAAAACCAAGCTCTTACTGTTTTTTGCCTGTAGGGACTACTAACAACACACTGTATTCCTCGAATTACACTACCACAGAAATGGGCAAAACATGCCAAATCCTTCAAATGTACTAAGGCAGAGAAAGATTTATGTAACTTTTTTGCTGTTTTTTCCTCTCTCTGCATCTAAGCATTATTATAAAGCAACAATGATCCCAAAGGGACATTAGAAACAAACACATTTTTGTGACTATGTAGAGTTTTTACTTTTTAAACAATTAAATAGCTTTCATATATTATTAAAAGAGTGATATTATTTTATGCTATATCAAATAACTTTCAAGAAAACTGTTATAAAAATTTAAATCGTTGTTGTCTACAATTACAGGATAGTCCTGCAATTCCCACAAGTCATTTGTTATTTCTTTCCCTCGTAAAATTTAAAGTGACAGAAAACTAGTTTAGGCAATATTCTAACACCTAGTCACTTATTTAATGTTGTAAAACTTTAAAATTTGTAACTTCTTCCATTAGCTAAAAAGTTATTTCTACAGACACATGATAAAGAGATGTAAAGTATCAACAGCATGTTTGAACTAAATATTACACACAGTAAAAAAAAAAAAAAAAAGTAAAGTAAAAAGGGATGTCAAGAATTTTATACTTGGAGCAATTTGTGCAGGTTTTCTTGGGAGGAGGTGGCAGGCAGGCAGGTGAAGAATGTCTGGTGATGCATCTTGTGGAGCAGAAGAGCTGACTGGATCCTGTCTTATGATACGCAGTTTGTCCCTTATAAAGCATTCTTTTACAACCAGAACAAAAAACCTTAATAGCAACGGCTGGAACTGAAGGAAGCAATACACTTGGGCCAGATGATGCAAAAGAAGGCTGAAAGCCTGGGTTCAACTGCTGGGCTATCAAAACAAAATTAAAAAAAAAAGTTTTAGTATCAATGCTAATGCATATAGAGTGTCTCTCTCTCTCTCTCTCTCTCTCTCTCTTTCCTCTCTCTCTCCTCTCTCTCTCTCTCTCTCTCTCTCCCCCCCGCCTCCTCTTTCCTTTTTTGAGACAGGGTCTCACTGTGGTGCAATCATAGTTCGCTGCAGCCTCAAACTCCCACAATTAACCAGTACTGAGTAGCTGGGACTACAGGCACATGCCACCATACCCAGGTAATTTTTTTTTTTTCAGATGGAGTTTTGCTCTCATTGCCTAAGCTGGAGTTCAATGGTGCAATCTAGGTTCACTGCAACCTCCGCCTCCCGGGTTCAGGCAATTCTCTAGCCTCAGCCTCCTGAGGAGCTGTGATTACACGCATGCGACACCACACCTGGCTAGTTTTTGCATTTTTAGTAGAGACGGGGTTTCAACATGTTGGTCAGGCTGGTCTCGAACTCCTGACCTCAAGTGATCCACCTGCCCTGGCCTCCCAATGTGCTGAAATTATAGGCGTGAGCCACCTCGCCTGGCCTTTTTTAAATTTTTAGTAGAGGCTGGGCGCAGTGGCTCATGCTTGTAATGCTAGCACTTTGGGAGGCCAAGGTGGGTGGATCACCTGAGGTCAGGAGTTCAAGATCAGCCTGGCCATCATGGTGAAATCCCATCTTAAAAAAAAAAAAATTTTTTAGTAGAGATAAGGTCTCGCTATGTTGCCCAGGCTGGTCTCAAACTCCTGAGCTCAAGCTATCCTCCTTCCTCAGCCTCTCAATTTGATGAGATTACAAGTGTTGGCCACCACACCCAACCCAGTCTCTCTTTTTTTTTTTGAGACAGAGTCTCACTCTGTCACCAGGTGCTAGGCTGGAGTGCAGTGGTGCAACCTTGGCTCACTGCAACCTCCGCCACCCGGGTTCAAGCAATTCTCCTGCCTCAGCCTCCCGAGTAGCTGGGACTACAGGCGCGCGCCACCACGCCCAGCTAATTTTTTTTGTATTTTTAGTAGAGACGAGGTTTCACCATGTTGACCAGGATGGTCTCGATCTCTTGACCTCGTGATCCGCCCACCTCGGCCTCCCAAAGTGCTGGGATTACAGGCGTGAGCCACCGCGCCCGGCCCAGTCTCTCTTTTTTAAGACAAATTCCCTATCTTGAAATTCAGTGTTAATGAGGCAATAAGCCTCCTACCCTAAAACAGAGGTTTCAATTTTTTTTTTTTTTACCATGACCCGAAGTAGGAAATACATTTAGTATTATAACCCAGTTCTCACATATATACATTTGTAAATGTGGGGATGTGTGTACAATCTAATCACTGAAACAGAAGTTTTATGAAACAATATGTTTCCTTACTACACATATTATTCTGATATAATCTTATTCTATTTTATACTTTTAAATACTGCTGAAAACCAACTACTCACAGTCTGAAAAACAAACAGCTCTAAAGGAAGAGAAAGACATACATGAAAAGATGCTTTCCCTCAAGTTTACTAGTCAGAATAAGCAAATACTAATTGTAATTAACTTATACAGTTCCATTTCTTACCAAGAGGTCTGTCACTAACTGAAAACACAGCACTAATTTTCAATTCACTTTCCTCAGTTTTTGGCTGTTGGGCACATCCATACTCCTTTAGAAAAAAAAGAAAAGAAAAAAAGAGCAATGAATATAGTGTATGCAAGTAAACTAGAAATTCAAACAAAAAAAAATGATTCTATCCCATTCATCTCTTAAACATTCTGATCATAAACACCTTCACAAACACCTCAAAAGTCAATTTACAAGTTATTAGACTAGATTTAATCTTTACAACGACAATGTTTCAGAATTAGAGAATCTTTTACAATAGTTTTATCTACATTTCAAATGTAATTTTGATATATGGGAGTAATATATAGTTATTCCAAATGCTAAGCACTACCTATTTTTCAGGTAGTGCATTTAAAAGGGGGCAATAAATAAATTTTTTTTTTTTTTGAGGTGGAGTCTTGTTCTGCCACCCAGGCTGGAGTGCAGTGGCACGATCTTGGCCCATTGCAACCTCTACCACCCGGGTTCAAGCAATTCTCCTACCTCAGCCTCACAAGTAGCTAAGACTACAGGCATGCACCACTACACCCAGCAAATTTTTGTGTTTTTTTAGTTGAGATGGGGTTTCACCATATTGGCCAGGCTGCTCTCAAATTCCTGACCCCCGCTGATCTGCCCACCTTGGCCTCCCAAAGTGCTGAGATTACCAGCGTGAGCCACGACATCTGGCAAAAAGGAGCAATAAATGAAATTAAATCTGGCTGGGCACGGTGGCTCACACCTATAATCCCAGCTAGCTACCCAGGAGGCTGAGGCAGGAGAATCACTTGAACCCAGGAGGAGGAGGCTACAGTGAACCTAAAACATGCCACTGCACTCCAGCCTGGGCAACAGAGGGAGACTCCGTCTCAAAAGAAAAAAAAAGAAAAATTAAATATGAATGATTTAGAGTTTGTATCTCAATCATTTTAGCCAACAGACTTACAAGCTGTCTTTTCTGCTAATGGCAGAAAAGATACAAGAGTGTCAATGCAATCTGCTCGTTATACATAAAATCATCACAGACAAAATCCTATTTATTTTTACTACATTCTTCAAAATGTTTTAAAACAAAATGTAATCATGAAACATTTTTAAAAATGTAAATGCCTATCTTGAATGGTCCTTTATTCTGAAATTACAACCATCCTTTTTTTTTATGTTAAAATATCCTTACATATTTCAAAACAGAAAGTTTTAAAAAATAGTCTTACTTTTCTGAATCAATGATGGTGATAAATGGCAGTTGTATTTTTAATCTCCCTACACATAGCAAAATAAATGAGTAGCTATGTTAGTTCCAAAGTTACTTTGGAGATTTCTTTAGACTATTAAATGCCAAAAACTAGGAACCATTGGATTAATTCACCACTTCCTATGATATTTATTATGAGCACCCAAAGAGGTGCTGTCTATAAGATACACCTTCTTTGTAGATGAGTAAAGTGAAGCTAAGAGATGTTCAGCAACTTGCCCAAGGTCACAAAGAGACTAAGTGCACAGATGGGAACCAAACCCAGACTCTCTGTTCTTTTTTTTTTTTTTTTTGAGATGGAGTCTCGCTCTGTCGCCCAGGCTGGAGTGGAATGGCGCCATCTTGGCTCACTGCAACCTCCACCTCCCAGGTTCAAGTGATCCTCAGCCTCCTGGGTAGCTGGGATCACAGGCACCCGCCACCATGCTCGGCTAATATTTGTATTTTTCGTAGAGATGGGGTTTCACCACGTTGCTCAGGCTGGTCTTGAACTCCCGACCTCAGGTAATCCACCCACCTCAGCCTCCCAAAGTGCTGGGATTATAGGCATGAGCCACCGTGCCCAGCCAGTCTCTGTTCTAAAACCCATGATATCACCCTCATAGATTCGAAAATACAAAGTAATTACTACAGTAAATTCAAACTCTGGCCCAACTGAAATTAAGTTCCCCTGTTGTAGGAGTCTCTCCCATCTCCTTTCTCTCACAGCACTTATCATAATAAACCATTTCATTACTTATTTGGATAATTTGATTAATGTCTAACATTCACCCTTCCTCCTACACACATATTATACTGAGAAGATCACATCCATTATGGACAGGGACCACATCTGTTTTTTTCACCTCTGTATACCCAATCGCCCAACACAGTCAACATAACAGAAAAGATTATGGGTTCTAACAGCAGACAGAAACAGATATGATCTTGTCTCCTAAACAAGCTATTTAATATTTCTTAGTTTCTATTTATTTATCTGTAAAGATATATTACTTAACCCATAGGGCCAATGGGAAGGGAGGGTGCAAATGACTTATAGCACGACATTTTACAGTTAGTCAAAACAAAGCACAATACATACACAAAATGCTAGTTCTTCTTTTTTTTTTTTTTTTTTGAGACAGAGTTTCGCTCTTGTTGCCCAGGCTGGAGGGCAAGCGGGCAATTGTGGGATCTCAGCTCACCACAACCTCCACCTCCTAGGTTCAAGCGATTCTCCTGCCTCAGCCTCCCGAGTAGCTGGGATTACAGGCATGTGCCTCCATGCCCTGCTAATTTTGTATTTTTAGTAGAGATAGGGTTTCTCCATGTTGGTCAGGCTGGTCTCGAACTCCTAACCTCGTGATCCGCCCACCTCGGCCTCCCAAAGTGCTGGGATTACAGGCATGAGCCACTGCACCCAGCCAAAATGTTAGCTCTTATACTTTAATTTGTTAGTTTCATAATTGTGTAATTTAATAAATACTTGCTAAATGAATAAATCTAAGTCTACTCAATCCAAAGTGCATGTTCTTAAACATTACTCTATACTTAAATAACAATATTTACTGACATTTGCAAAAAGAAGAGGAAGTTAAAAAGTATTATATATGTCTTCAAATTGCCAAAATGAGTGCTTTAGATTTAATAAAAATTACTTTACCTTATCAATTCAATTTCTAAAATTTTTCTAATATTCCTGTTATATTTCCCTGACTAGTTTCTTTTACCTCACAACTCTTCTACACCTTCATAGCTCACAAGTCCCAACCCTACATCTTTCCTGCTCTTTGATATTTCAGTTTCGCCAAGTAAAAAGAAGTAACTAAGAACTCCCTCAACATCCCTCAACCCCTCCACCTTACCTACAAATTGCACAGCAAACCGTCCTACTATCTTACAGGAAAAGGAAACCTTCTTTTTAGCTATAGCTGAAATAATGCTATTTTAGAATAAGTCTGTTCCAAGTATTGCATGCAACACACAGTAAAAATTACTATTGTTTATTTGATAGTCAAATTTAACCTGGCATCCTATTTTTTATCAGGGAGCCTTATATCTCCATGTAGATAACTTTCCAATCTCCAAATCCCAGATTTATATGTATAAATGCCTCCTTGTGCAATTACCAACTGAATGTCCCACAAGCCCTTTAAACACAACAGACCCCAAACTGCCCTTATTACTTCCTCGAAAATCCTGCTCTAACCCCTCAGTAAATGGTATTGCCATAAACCCCAAAACCTCTAAGTATTCTTAGATTGCTGTTTGACCTTCACACCTCATATACAATCTCTAAATTTGATCAATCCAACTTAAACATTTTTAAATCTATTCTCTTTTCCCACTTTATTATTAATATTCAACTCTAAACACACCACCACATTCTCTCATCCCTCCATGACCTGGCTATTTTCTCTGCTATTTCTCATGATACTTTCTCTGTCTGAAACTCTTGTTATAATTCAATTTGCTACCTGCTCTGTGAAGCCTTCCTCTCCTTCCCAGATAGATTTAGCGCTCCTTCTCCTATACTCCCAATGTACTTCATACAATTTTAAAACACTAACGTAAGACTGTGATTTTATATATTTATACATATATACACACATATATACATTTTTTTTTTAAGATGGAATCTCGCTCTGTTGCCCAGGCTGGAGTGTAGTGGAGCAATCTCTGCTCACTGCAACCTCCACCTCCTGGGTTCAAGTGATTCTCCTGCCTCAGCCTCTCAAGTAGCTGAGATCACAGGCATGCACCACCACGCCTGACTAATTTTTTTGTATTTTTAGTAAAGATGGGATTTCTCCATGTTGGCCATGCTGGTCTCGAACTCCTGACCTCAACTGAGCTGCCCACCTTGGCCTCCCAAAGTGCTGGGATTACAGGTGTATGCTACCGCCCCTGGCTTTTATTTTGTATTTGTATAAAAAGTGGCACAGGCCGGGCACAGTGGCTCATGCCTAGAATCCCAGCACTTTGGGAGGCTGAGGCGGGTGGATCACTTGCAGTCAGAAGTTCGAGACCAGCCTGGCCAACATGGTAAAAACCCATCTTTACTAAAAATACAAAACTTAGCCAGGCTTGGTGGGGCATGCCTGTAATCCCAGCTACCCAGGAGGCTAAGGCAAGAGAATAGCTTGAATCTAGGAGCCAGAGGTTGCAGTGAGCTGAGATCACATTACTGCACTCCAGCCTGGGGGACAGAGCGAGACTCCGTCTCAGAAAAAAAAAAAAAAACAAAAAAAAAACGAGAGAGCATAGTTCATGCTACTTGTGAGTGACAGACAAACTTCATCTTGAAAGAGAACAAAACTTTGCCAGTCTATCTAGCTTATTTCTTCTTCCATCGGCATAAGAAATGGCATGTGCAAAGGCAAGGAAATAAAATGCAACAGAGTTTTAGAAGATAATGTTGAGTGAACTGCAAATAGTTGGCAGGAGTATAGATTAGAAAATGTGGGAACAGGCCAGGCACAGTGGCTCATGCCGCGCCTGGCTCATGCCTGTAATCCCAGCACTCTGGGAGGCCAAGGTGGGTGGATCACCTGAAGTCAGGAGTTCAAGACCAGCCTGGCCATCATGGTGAAACCCCATCTTAAAAAGAAAAAAAAAAAAGTAAAAAAAAAAAAAAAAGAAAAGAAAAGGTGGGAACAATGAATGATGACACTGAAGAGAAAACAAAGGCCTAAACATGTATAGTTTGGATGTTACACTGAAAGATCCCTGCTTCATCACACAGGAGGAAACAGGGTCTTTAAAGAGAGAAATATCACTAGATCTACTTAGTATAATGGCATCACTGTACAGTGTTTTGATGGGATATGTGACTGAAGGAAGAATAGCTAGGAGACTATTACAGAAGTCCAAATGAGAAATAATGAAATATTTAAGTGCAACGGCTGATGCCTATAATTTCAGCATCTTGGGAGGCCGAAGCAGGAGGATCACTTGAGGCTGAGAGTTCAGGAACAGCCTGGGCAACATAGGGAGACTCCATCTATACAAAAACTATCTCCATGTGGTGAAGCATTTTTGTGGTCAGCTACCTGGGAGGCTGGGGTGGAAGGATTGCTTAGAGTGCAGTGGCCATAATCACCCCAGCGCACTCCAGTATGGGCAACAAAGTGAGACCCTGTCTCAAAAAAAGGCAGAGAAAAATAATGAAATAACAGAATAACATGAAGGGTCAGATACAAAAAATATTTAAAAGCTAAAATGCACAAACCCTGGCAAAGAAATGGTTACTTTAGGCAGAGAAAGAGTAAGAATTTACCATCTGGAGGGAACAAGTGGCATGGATGCCACCATCCCCTACTCCACATCTTATAGAAACTACCTCAGAACTCCTCAGCTCAGCACTGTAGGAAGGCATAGAGTTCATAAGTGAAACACAACCTAACTGACATCCCTGTCTTGAAATGATACTGCCTGTGGCTGGGCACAGTGGCTAACACCTACAATCCCAGCACTTTGGGAAGCCAAGGTGAGTGGATCACTTGAGGTCAGGAGTTCAAGACCAATCTGGCCAACATGGCGAGACCCCGTCTCTACCAAAAATACAAAAACTTAGCCGGGTATGGACACACCTGTAATCCCAGCTATTCAGGAGGCTGAGGCAGGAGAATGACTTGAACCTGGGAGGGGGAGGTTGCAGTGAGCCAAGATAGCACCACTGCACTCCAGCCTGGGCAGACAAAGCAAGATTCTATCTCAGAAAAAAAAAAAAAAGGAAATGTGAGATGGTATGAAAAATAATTTTTTTATTATTTTAAAATATTATTGCTTTCCTTATACAATAAAGTCAATAACTATAGAGTATAAAGCAAAAGAACTGTCCTAGAAGAAAAAAACATTCCTTGCCAAAACAACTAACTCATCTCTCCACATTGATTTCTGTGTTCTCCATTCTGTGTCCCTATGGGGTAACCAGAATGACCTTTCCAAACACAAATCTGTTTCATCTTACTTTCTCACTTAAAACCCTACATTTAGCCACCTGTAATCCTAGCACTTTGAGAGGCCGAGATGGGCAGATCACCTGAGGTCAGGAGTTTGAGACTAGCCTGGCCAACATGGTGAAACCCTGTTTCTACTAAACATACAAAAATTAGCCGAGCATGATGGTGAGCACCTCGCTTCAGCTACTGGAGAGGCTGAGGCAGGAGAATCGCTTGAACCTGGGAGGTGGAGGTTACACCACCGAGATCACACCACTGAGCCACCAAGATCACACCATTGCAGCAAAACTCCATCTTCAAAAAAAAGGCCAGGCATGCTGGCTCATGCCTGTAATCCCAGCACTCTGGGAGGCTGAGGCGGGCAGATCATGAGGTCAGGAGTTCAACACCAGCCTGACCAACAGGGTGACACCTCGTCTCTACTAAAAATAGAAAAATTAGCCAGGCCTGGTGGTGCAGGCCTGTAATCCCAGCTACTAAGGCGGCTGAGGCAGGAGAATTGCTTGAACCCGGGAGGCAGAGATTGCAATGAGCTGAGATCATGCCATTGCACTGCAGGCTGGGTGACAGAGCAAGACTCTGTCTCAAAACAACAACAACAAAACCCTACAATGGCTATCGACTGCTCTTAGGATAAAGACCAAAATTTATAACAACGTCCGCCACATCCTGCATAATCCAGCCTCAAACTATATATACAGCCTTATCATAGAGAAGCAGAATAGCACAGGTTCTGGGGTCTGACCATCTGGATCTGAATTCAGTCTTTGTTATTTACTAACTGATCTGTGGCAAACTATTTGGCTTTTTGAAGTCTTGGTTTCTTCATCTGTGAAATGGGGATAACAATATGGTGTTGAGAATGGTGCCTGGCACACTCTTAAGCACATGTAAGTATTAAGTTAATAATGTCACATATGATTATGATATAATATATACTACATGCTGATATACTAATGCCATCTATTTTTATTGTTGTTGTTTTGATCACTATCATCATCACCATTTTCATAACTTTTCTGTTCCAGACTCACTGGTCCTACAGGTCTTGAAAAGAACCACACATCTTTCCAACTCAGGGCTGTCCTATTCACAATTTCCTCTGTCTGAAATACTCTTCTCCATGCCCTTTGCCTAATCAATTCATTCTTCATAATTCAGCTTACATATCCTTCCATTAGAGAGGCCTTTCCTAGCCATCCCCAGGCCCCAGACCACAACCAAAACTAGGTCAGATTCCCCATTTCAGGCTTTTCTTCCAGAGCATTTGTCATAGTTTGTAATTATATATATTATTTGACCAATACTTGTGTAATCTCTGCCTCCTCTACTAACACATAAATTCTACAAGGGAAGGGACTAAGCTGACTTTGCTCAATCCTGGATCCCCAGAGCCTAGCACAGACCACTGATTCTTAACAGAATAAAGGAGAGTACTACCAGATTCAAGAGAATTTTTTTAAGTGACAAGTATGGAAAAATGGTAAATATATTACTTTCCTTCCACAAAAAAAAAAAAAAAAAATCACATAGTTACATCTTTCATTCAAAGAGCAGAAAACCAGCCAGGCATGGTGGCTCACGCCTGTAATCCCAGAACTTTGGGAGGCCAAGCTGGGTGGATTGCTTGAGCTCAGGAGTTCGAGACCAGCCTGAGAAACATGGTGAGACCCCGTCTCTACTGAAAAGACAAAAAAATAGCTGAGCGTGGTGGTGTGTGCCCATGGTCCCAACTACATAGGAGGCTGAGGTGGGAGGATCACTTGAGCCTAGGAGGCGGAGGCTACAGTGACCGGAGGAGATCGCACCACTGCATTACAGCCTGTGCAACACAGCGAGAGCCTGTCTCAGTCTGGGTTATTTTAACTCACAAACCAGAAACTGCCTAACTAAAATTTTTCAGTTCACCAGATCTTAAAAAGAAGGATTTAAAAAAAAAAAAAAATTTAAATCAAGATGAAATGCTTACTTGAGCATTATCTGGTTCTTCTTTAATTTTGTCCAGAAGCTCCTGCTGAGGTACCACTGCTTTGCCACATTCACCATCCAAAGGTTCTTTCATTCTAATTTTTTACCTGAAGGAGTTCCTCAGGCTCAAACGAATAGATTTCTTCTTGGCAATGGATAGCTGGACACCTAAAATATATACTGAGGTTTATTCTTTCTTTTTTTTCTTCAAGCTTATCTATATGAAAAACTTCGTGTTGAGTGCAAGAGGTTTCACAGCTCAGCATTTGAAAAACAACTCTTCTGGGGCCATGACTAACTTTTTTCTTTCTTCCTGCTTTCTGCTCCTTCAGTAGCTACATAAGAAAACAGTTTTCCAGCAACAGCTCCCACCTCTCTAGTATCTTTAAAGACACACACACTGGTCTTTCCTATGTTGAACGTTACTGAAGGGAACTAGACCAGCAGCAGACCAAGATGTGGGAGGAAGTTACCAAACTCTGAGAAGAATGGACTCAATAAATAGTTTCTGACTCCATGAGAATCAGTTACTTAGAGGCCCACCTCAGCTTTTATTTCTCAAAGTGGGGCACAACAACCTCCCTGCCCTGACCTATAACTCAACCTTGACGGGAAGTCTCCCTAAGGTCCCCATTTCTTGGCCTAACGCTACATCTGAGCTCAAGATGCCATTCATTGCAGGCGAACAACAGGCACGCCCTTACTGAAAGTGAATCACCTGCCTCTTTCAAGGTCTCCGTGTGGAAGGTGGGGGGGCATCAAGCCCCTCTGAGTGCCGCTTCACAATCGCCCTCCTGTGGAAAAGAAACTCAACTGGCCATTCAGTAAATCCCTTCCCCTGAGAGTCAAAGAACTAAACGGGACAAATTAAACCTAAAACAAAAAGCTCTTCAAAGTTGTCTTCATCCGAATAGTAAAGGACGGAAACGGACAACTGGTTGAAAAACCTGTTCCGAAGAAGAAATGAGAACTTTTGCGCACTTGCCACAGTCACAACTATCTATGGGCGCGCATTCGTCCTCTAAGAACCGCACGCGTTCGGAAATTCTCCTTCCCACCAAGAATTCCCACTCCCATCACTAAGGACTAACAAGGCAACGTAGTCTCCAACAGAGAGCAGAGGACTAGCCAGCGCGTAGCAACGCGTCCCAAAGGCGACATCCGCAGCCGCCCCAGCCGCGTAGCCCACCTGGCACCGCCCCCGCCGCAACGCCTCGTCACGTGGCGCGGCCTCCGCCCCGCCGTCCCGCCCACTATCAGTGCGGCTGCACTCACCTTCTATAGCCTCTGTGCTACCGGAGGAGCACCAGACAGAGAATTTGGTAATAGGAACCAAGCTCTCTGCCCCTAGACAAAGATCATTTTCTCTTCTAGAATTCTGCCTGATCCATCACAACGCAACAGCCGGCCAACCGCGCATGCGCAGCCCTGATCTCCGCCCTCTTTTCCCGTCAAGCTCCGGACCTGAGCAGAGGAGAACTTCCCAGCATTCCTCTTTCCTTAGTTTTGATATGCTTCTTAAAGAGACCGAGGCTCAATTGTGAATAGGTGGAGAAGGGTTTGAGGAACATTATCAGTGGCGTTAGAAGGCGCTGTAAGTGTTCTGTAGTATTTGTGTGTGTGTGTGAGACAAGAGTCTCACTCTGTTGCCCAGGCTGGGGTGCAGAGGTGCAATCTCGGCTCACTGCAACCTCCACCTCCCAGGTTCAAGTGATTGTCCTGCCTCAGCTTCTTACAGGCGCCACCACCACGCCCAGCTAATTTGTAGCATTCTTTAGTGCCCATTTCCTGAAAGGTGGCCTACTGAGAGAGCATGGTAATAAGTATTACTTGGCTTGCTCAGCACTTCATATGCCTCATCCCACTTAATCCTCACAATAACCGTAAGAGGTATAATATTTTAATCTCTGAGATATAAATGAAAATATTAACTTGCCCAAAATCAAGATTGGTTATTTTTTTATTCAACGTTGTTTCACAGATACATCTATGATTTGTGACTGTTCATTTTGATTGCTGTATAGTATTCTGTTTTATGAATATGATACAATAGTAATCATCTACTATTTATGGACATTTGAGTTGTTTCCAATTTGTGCCTATTAGGAATAATGTCACTGTGAACATTCTTGTCATTGGTAGTGTTAAAGGACAAAATTACAACAAATTTAATTTAAAGATCTCAATTAGCTTTATTTGTGATTCTAGAATCTGGCAACACTTCATTCTATAAAACAGAACAAGTGTTCCATTGAGCTGAGCAGAAGAAGTAGGTTTTATAAACAGAGAAGGGCTGGAGAAAGCAGAAACATAGAACAAAAAACAAGATTGGTCCATTTCAAAGTAACTTTCCAAAAAATAAATAAATAAGTTATTTTCCTTGTAAAGCAGAACCAGGAAACAAAACAATAGAGAAATAACTGATTGGTTAACATCAGGTAACTTCAGCTTACCTTTTTTTGGTGAGGATTAAAGCAGAAGGAATTTCATTATTGTTCTAATTGAAACTGGCACTCAGGGGAAATTAGACTGTTGTTTTTCCTGACTTCTCAGAACTTCAGAGAAGGTAGTTTCAGTTTGATGACATGGTTTTGCTTTCTGAAGTTTAGTTACCCATAGTCAACCACATTCTGAAAATATTAAATGGAAAATTCCATTAACAAATAATTCATAAGTTTTAAACAACTTTTATTAAAGCATATAGTTATAATTGTTCTATTATTAGTTGTTAGTCTCTTTCTGTGCCTAATTTACAAATTAAACTTTATCATAGGTATGTATATATAGGAAAAAAATATGGAATATATAGGGTTCAATACTACTGGAGGTTTCAGGCATCTGTGGAACATCTTGGAACATATCCCCCATGGATAAGGGACGACTACTCTATATATTGCAAATATCTTCTCCCATTCAGTAGCTTGCCTTTTCACTCTATTATTGATATCTTTTGATGAACTTAAAAGACCTTTGTGGCTGGGTGCAGTGGTTCATGCCTGTAATCGCAGCATTTTGGGAGGCTGAGGCAGGCAGAACCCTTGAGGCCAGGAAGGAGTTCAAGACCAGCCTGGCCAACATGGTGAAACACTGTTTCTACTAAAAATACAAAAATTAGCCGAGCATGGTGGGCATCTGTAATCCCAGCTACTCAGGAGGCTGAGGCAGGAGAATTGCTTGAACCTGGGAGGCAGAGGTTGCAGTGAGCCGAGATCTCTGCATTAGAAAAAAAAAAAAAATTAGCTGGGCATAGTGGTATGTGCCTATAGTCCCAGCTGCTCGGGGGGCTGAGGCAGGAGAATCACTTGAACCAGGAGGTCGAGGTTGCAGTGAGAGCCAAGGTCGCACAACTGCACTCCAGCATGGGTGGCAGGCTGGACTCAGTCAAAAAAAAAAAAAACCTTTGTGCTTAGTGCTTATTGTACACTCTTAAGTAAGAAATATTTTCCTACCAAATGAAGAGAATTTCTGGAAATGTTACTAGTCTTTCACATTTAGTTCTGTAATCCACCTGAAGTTGGGTTATGTATATAATGTGAGGTAAGTCAGATTTCAGCCTTTCCCTGTGAATTTTAAATAGATTAAGCACTATTTTTTAAAAAGACTGTCCTTTTCCCCACTGTTCTGCATTGACACCTTTGTCATGTATAAATGTATAAGTTGTGTATATATATGTGAGTTTGTTTCAGGACTATGTTGCCTATTCCTTTTGTTTCTCCTTGTGGAAATACCATGCTGTCTTAATTTCTGTTATAGCTTTATAATAAATCTTAGCATACGATAGAAAAAGTCCTTCTTCCTCTTACGTCCTTCAAGATTGTCTTGGCTTTCCTTGGTCCTTTGCATCTTGATGTAAATTTTTTAATCAGCTTGTCAGTTGTGACAAAACTTTCCTTATAAATTTTAGAATCTATTGGGATTTTCTTTAGTATTATACCGAAGTGGTATGCCTGTTTTAGAGAATTGGTATTTGTTATTCATTGTGTTGAACTGTGTTACCTAAAAAGATACGTTGAAGTCCTAACCCTCAGAATGGGACCTTATTTAGTCACATAGGATTGCTGCACATGTAATTAGTTAAGATGAGACCATACTGAAGTAAGGTGGGTGCTTAACTCATTATGACTGGTTTCCTTAAGAGAGGAGAAGATATGGAGACTTACACATGGGAGGAGAACACCATGTGGCAATGGAAGCAGAAATTGAAGTGTGCATTTGCAAGCCAAGGAATGCTAAGGATTGTTGATAACACTAAAAGCTAGGAGAGGCAAGGAAAGATTCTCCCATATAGATTTCAGAGAAAGCATGACCCTACTGATCTTTAATTTTAGACTTCTAGCTCCAAGAATCGTGAGATAATAAATTCTGTTGTTAAAAAAAAAAAGTTTGTGGTACTTTATTAAAGCAGCCTTAAGAGCCTAATAATAGCATTCTGTAGTGTTGACTCTTTCAATCCATGAAAATGATATATTTCTCCATTTATTTGTAATTTGTGTCTGTAATTTCTCTTAATAATGCTTTATAGTTTTTAAGTGTAGAGATTGCACACATCTTTGTTAGATTTATTCTAGGCATTTAATATTTCATGTCATTTTAAATGTAAATTTTTGTTTTCTAATTGTTTTCAGTGTAAAAATAGAAATACAGTATATTTTTGTATGTTGTTCTTGAAGCTACCGCCCTTGCTAAATTATTAATTAAACTAATTAATTCTAATAGTCTAGCCATTTTTCTTTGTTTCCAGCTATGTAGAGAATAATGACCATTTTATTTCTTTCTTTCTAATTATATAACTTTTATTTCTTTTTATTGCCTACTGCAGTGGCTAAAACCTCTAGTAATGTGTTGAATGGAAATGGTGATATTGGGCATCTGTATCTTGTTCTTGTTATATTACTTTCAACATAAAATTATTGAATATTGCTCTCTCTTCCCACCGCCCAAGATGTCGAAAGGAAAGAAGGCCAAGGGGAAGAAGGTGGCTCCAGCCCCTGCTGTGGTGAAGAAGCAGGAGGCCAAGAAAGTGGTGAATCCCCTATTTGAGAAAAGGCCTAAAAATTCTGGCATTGGACAGGACATCCAGCCCAAAAGAGACCTCACCCGCTTTGTGAAATGACCCCACTATATCAGGTTGCAGCAGCAGAGAGCCATCCTCTATAAGCGGCTGAAAGTGCCCCCTAAAATTAACCAGTTCACCTAGGCCCTGGACCGACAAACAGCTACTCAGCTGCTTAAGCTGGCCCACAAGCACAGGCCAGAGACAAAGCAGGAGAAGAAGCAGAGGCTGTTGGCCCGGGCCGAGAAGAAAGTGGCTGGCAAAGGGGACGTCCCTACTAAGAGACCACCTGTCCTTCGAGCAGGAGTTAACACCGTCACCACCTTGGTGGAGAACAAGAAAGCTCAGCTGGTGATGATAGCACACGATGTGGATCCCATTGAGCTGGTTGTCTTCTTGCCTGCCCTGTGTCGTAAAATGGGAGTCCCCTACTGTATTATCAAGGGGAAGGCAAGACTGGGACGTCTAGTCCACAGGAAGACCTGCACCACTGTCGCCTGCACACACGTTAACGCGGAAGACAAAGGTGCTTTGGCTAAGCTGGTGGAAGCTATCCGCACCAATTATAACGACAGATATGATGAGATCCGCCGTCACTGGGGAGGCAATGTCCTGGGTCCCAAGTCTGTGGCTCGCGTCACCAAGCTTGAAAAGGCAAAGGCTAAAGAAATTGCCACAAAACTGGGTTAAGTCTACACTGTTTCCTGTACATAAAAATAATTAAAACTGTAAATTCTCCTTCAAAAAAAATTATTGAATATTATATTTAAGATGTTTGTAGTTACCTGTGGGCGGTTAAATATGGCCATAAAGTTGTTACAACTTTTCCCATCAAGGGAAGTCGTCTTTAGTGTGCAGATGGGTGGATTTAAAAGACGGGGGAGTCTGTGATAGTTAATTTTACGTGTCAACTTGAATCTGTAAACTCAGTAAAATATAATGTCCTTCCAATATAGAAAGGCATTATCCAATCCATCGAAGGCCAGAATAGAACAAAAGGTGGAGAAAGGAAGAATCTGCCCTCTCTCTCTTTTTTTTTCCTTCCTCACTATTTAAGCTGAACATCCCCTCTCATCTTCTCCTGCCCTTGTACTAGGATTTATACCATCAGCTCCTCTGGTTGTCAGACCTTTAGACTCAGACTTAATTACACCACTGGCTTCCCTGGGTCTCCAGCTTGCAGACAGCAGAGTGTGGGACTTCTTTGCCTCCATACTTACATGAACCAATTCTTCATAATAATAAATCTTCATATCCTATTAGTTCTATTTCTCTGGAGAACCTTACTAATACAGAATCTGTTTCACTACCTCTTGTTTCTTGACTGGGTTTATGAATTATTCTGACTGACAAAATGTTATAGAAGTGATACCATATGAGTTCCTAAGCATAGGCCTCAATTGTCCTTGGAGCTTCTGCTTCCGTTATCATAGAACACTCCTACTGCCATATCAAGGTTAAATGGGATAACTGCTGACTGATGAGAAGTCACACAGAGAGAGTAACTCCATGGCCAGCAACAAGGCCCCATAACATATGAGTGAACCCATCTTATATCCTCCAGATTGTTAGATGATTGCAGCTTCTGTTGTTACGTAACAAAGCACCCCTTTGTAGATAACTGTTAGAGAATTGAAATCTAGAAATGAGATTCTGCCATAACTAAAATATAAAATGTGGCATTGATGTTGGGACCAGGCAGCAGGCAGAGCCTGGAAAGACAACAAGGAGGCTATAAGTGGAGGTTAGAAGAGCAGCGAGGAAACTGTTGTTGAAGCCTGGAGAAAGAACAACCAGTGTGATGCATTGGCAAAATGTTTGGCAGCACTGTCATCTGTGATAATTTAGAAGCTAGAAGACATACTTAATGACCTTCTGAATCTGCCTTAGGAGACTTCCATGCAGAAGGTTACAAAAAATACAAAATTTAACTGGGTGTGGTGGCACGTGCCTGTGGTCCCAGCTACTCAGCAAACGGAGGCAGGAGGATCCTTTGAGCCCAGGAGTTTGAGGCTGCAGTGAGTCAAGGCTGCAGTGAGCTATGATTGTGCCAACACAGAGTGAGACAAAAGAAAAGAAGAGAAGAGAAAGAGAGAAAGAAAGATTCTTTCCAAAGATGCTGGCAATCATCCCATCTTTGCATGTGCATGATGCTTCTCCCATCAAGAGGTGGAATTAACTACAGGTCAATATCTCTGATGAATATTGATGCAAAAAATCCTCAATAAAATACTAGCAAAAGGAATTCAACCATACATTAAAAAGATCACTCACTATGACCAAGTGGGATTTATCTCTGGGATACAAGGATGGTTCAACATATACAAACCAATCATTGTGATATATCAACAGAATGAAGGACAAAAACCATATAATTATTTCAATTGATGCTGAAAAAAAAGTTTGATAAAATTCAACATCCTTCATGATGAAAACCCTTTAAAAACAGTATAGAAGGGGCCGGGCGCGGTGGCTCACGCCTGTAATCCCAGCACTTTGGGAGGCCGAGGCGGGCGGATCACGAGGTCAAGAGATCGAGACCATCCTGGTCAACATGGTGAAACCCTGTCTCTACTAAAAATACAAAAAAATTAGCTGGGCGTGGTGGCGCATGCCTGTAGTCCCAGCTACTCGGAAGGCTGAGGCAGGAGAATTGCTTGAACCCGGGCAACGGAGGTTGCAGTGAGCCGAGGTCACGCCACTGCACTCCAGCCTGGCGCCTGGTGACGGAGTGAGACTCTGTCTCAAAAAAAAAAAAAAAAAATATAGAAGGAACATACCTGAACATAATAAAAGCCATATCCAACAGACCCACAGCTAGTATCATACTGAATGGAGCAAAACTGAAAGGCTTTTCTCTAAGATCTAGAACATGAGAAGGATGCCCACTTTCACCACTGTTACTCACCACAGTAATGGAAGTCCTAGCTACAGCAATCAGACAACAGAAAGAAATAAAGGGTATTGTGGGGCAGAGTGGCTCATGCCTGTAATCCCAGCACTTTGGAAGGCCAAGGTGGGTGGGTCTGAAGTAAGGAGTTTGAGGCCTGGCCAACATGGTGAAACTCCATCTCTGCTAAAAATACAAAAATTAGCTTGGCATGGTGGCATGCATCTGTAGTCCCAGCTACTCGGGAGGCTGAAGCAGGAGAATTGCTTGAACTCAGGAGGTGGAGGTTGCAGTGAGCTGAGATCATGCCACTGCACTCCAGCCTGGGTGACAGAGTGAGACTCCATCTCAAAAAATAAAATAAACGGTATCCAAATTGGAAAGGAAGAAGTCAAATTATCTTTGCTTGCAGATGATAGGATCTTATATTTGGAAAAACCTGAAGAGTCCACCAAAAAAATTATTGGAAGTGATAAATTCCACTGGGCATGGTGGCTCACACCTGTAATCCCAGCACTTTGGGAGGCCAAGGCAGATGGATCACCTGAGACCAGGAGTTCGAGACCAGCCTGGCCAACGTGACGAAACCCCATCTTTACTAAAAATACAAAAATTGGT
>PVKV010007669.1:59386-84356 GCA_004027835.1 Alouatta palliata
GAGGCCGAGGCGGGTGGATCACGAGGTCAAGAGATCGAGACCATCCTGGTCAACATGGTGAAACCCCGTCTCTACTAAAAATACAAAAATTAGCTGGGCATGGTGGCACATGCCTGTAGTCCCAGCTACTCGGGAGGCTGAGGCAGGAGAATTGCTTGAACCCAGGAGGCGGAGGTTGCAGTGAGCCGAGATCACGCCACTGCACTCCAGCCTACACAACAAAGCAAGACTATCTCAAAAAAAAAAAAGTGATAAATTGCCAACCACAGTGACTCATCTGTAGTCCCAGCACTTTGGGAAGCCGAGGTGGGCAGATTGCTTGAGCTCAGGAATTCAAGACCAGCCTGGGCAAGAGGGTGAAACCCCCTCTCTATCAAAAAGACAAAAAATTAGCCAGGTGTGGTGGTGTGCACCTGTGGTCCCAGCTATTTGGGAGGCTGCGGTGGGAGGATTGTTTGGGCCTGGGAGGTGGAGGTTGCAGTCAGCTAAGATCATGCCACTGCACTCCACCCTGACAGAGTGACCCTATCTCAAAAAAAAAATGACAAATTCAGTAAAGTTGCAGAATACAAAATAGACATACAAACATTAGGATTTCTGTAGGCCAGCAGTGAATAATCTGAAAAAGAAATTTAAAAAGATAATCCCACTAACAATAACCACAAATTAAATACCTAGGAATTAATCAAAGAAGTGAAAGATCTCTGTAATGAAAACTATAAAACACAGATGAGCTGGGTGCAGTGGCTCACGCCTGTAATCCCAGCACTTTGGGAGGCCAAGGCAGGTGGATCATGAGGTCAAGAGATCGAGACCATCCTGGCCAACATAGTGAAACCCTGTCTCTACTAAAATACAAAATTTAGCTGAGCGTGGTGGCGCATACCTATAGTCCCAGCTACTCGGGAGGCTGAGGCAAGGGAATTGCTTGAACCCGGGAGACGGAGGTTGCAGTGAGCCGAGATCGCACCACTGCACTCCAGCCTGGTGCCTGGCACCTGATGAAAGAGCGAGACTCTGTCTCAAAAACAAACACAGATGAAACAAATTGAAGAGGACGCTAAAAAATGGTAAGATATTCCACGTTCATAGATAGGAAGAATCAATATTGCTAAAATGTTCATACTACCCAAAGCAATCTACAGATTCAATGCAATTTCTACCAAAATACCAATGACATTCCTCACAGAAATAGAAAAAAAATCCGAAAACCTAGAATCCTAAAACCTAAAATCCTAGAACCAGCCAGGCACAATGGTTCACACCAGTAATCCCAGGACTTTGGGAGGCCAAGGCCGGAGGATTGCTTGAGGTCAGGAGTTCAAGACCAGCCTGGCCAACATGATGAAACCCTGTCTCTACTAAAAACACACAAAAAAAATTAGCTGGGTGTGGTGGTACATGCCTGTAGTCCCAGCTCCTTGGAGGCTTAGGCACAAGAACTACTTGAACCCAGGAGGCGAAGGTTGCAGTAAGCCAATGCACTCCAAGCCTAGGCAACAGAGCAAGACTCTGTCACAAAATAAATAAATAAATAAATAAATATATATATATATATATATTTTTTTTTTTACATAGAACTACAAATGACCCAGAATAGCCAAAGCTGTCTTAAGCAAAAAGGAACAAAACTGGAGGAATCACATTACCTGACTTCAAATTATACTACAGAGCTATAGTAATCAAAACAGCATGACATTGACATAAAAACAAACACATAAATCAATGGAACAGAACAGAGAAACCAGAAACAAATCCACACATCTACAGTGATCTCATTTTCCACAAAGGGGCCAAGAACATACACTAGGGAAAAGACAGTCACTTCAATAAATGGTGCTGGGAAAACTGGACATCCAAATGCTGAAGAATGAAACTTGATCCCCTTCTCTCACCATATACAGAAATCATAATCCCTGCACTTTAGGAGGCCAGAGCAGGAAGATCACTTGAGCCCAGGAGTTCAAGACCAACCTGCACAACATAGGGAGACCCTGTCTCTACAAATAATTTTTAAAATTAGCCAGGTATGGTAGTGAGTGGCTGTGGTCCCAGCTACTTGGAAGGTTGAGACAGAAGGATTGCCTGAGCCATGTTCATGCCACTGGACTCCAGGCTGGGTAACAGAGCAAAACCCTGCCTCAAAAAAAATCAATCAAAATGGATGAAGACTTAAATCTAAGACCTCAAGCTATGAAATCACTATAAGAAAACATTGGGGAAAATCTCCAAGACATTGATCTGGGCAGAAATTTCTTGAATACCCCACAAACACAGGCAAAGAAAGCAAAAATGAACAAATGATATCACAAGATAAAAAGCCTCTGCACAGCAAAGGACGCAATCAACAAAGTTAAGGAGACAACCCACAGAGTGGGAGAAAATATTTACAAACTACCCACTTGGCAAAGATTAAAAAGTACAATATCTAAGGAGCTCAAACAACTCGATAGAAAAAACAAAATATAATGATTTGATCAAAACAATGGGAAAAAAAAGGCCAGACACAGTGGCTCACACTGGTAATCCCAGCACTTTAGGAGGCTGAGACAGAAGGATTGCTTGAACCCAAGAGTTCGAGACCAGCATGGGCAACATGACAAAACCTCATCTCTACAAAAACTACACAAATTATGAAAAATTCCCAGTTACAATGTTATGTTCTATTTAGATTTAACTGTATTATTATTACTCTTTATTTTTATTTTCTCCTACCTTAAAAACTAAGAGGCTGGGCGTGGTGGCTCATGCCTGTAATCCAAGCACTTTGGAGGCCAAGGCGGGCGGATCACCTGAGGTCGGGAGTTCAAGACCAGCCTGACCAACATGGTGAAAACCCGTCTTTTAATTAAAAAAAAAACTAGTTAAGAGTACTTTTTCAATTACTTTTCTCAGATAAAGTTATGGATGATACACTGCCTGAATCCCTGATTATTAGAGACTAAATTTCTGTAACAAAGAAATCCCAAAATGCAATAGCTCAAGTAAAATTGAAGTTTATCTTTCTCTCATGTTGCATTTCAGAGCATTGATTTAGGACATTCGCAGTTATGCTGCTACACAATCATTTATGAACATAGTAGCATAGTATTCCCTCATCTTGTTTCTCCGTCATTGAAACTGAGTCACAGGCACATCTTCCTGAGAGTGTGAAGAAGGCACACACTGGTCTTAAGTCACTGGGCTCAGAAATGGTACATTATCTATTCTATTAGAGACAGATCACATTCTGTTAGAGACAGCTTTTTTTTTTTTTTTTTTTTTTTTTTTGAGACAGTCTCACTCTGTCACCAGGCACCAGGCTGGAGTGCAGTGGTGCGACCTCGGCTCGCTGCAACCTCCGCTGCCAGGGTTCAAGCAATTCTCCTGCCTCAGCTTCCCGAGTAGCTGGGAATACAGGTGCGCGCCACCATGCCCAGCTAAGTTTTTTGTATTTTTAGTAGAGACAGGGTCTCACCATGTTGACCAGGATGGTCTCCATCTCTTGACCTCGTGATCCGCCCACCTCGGCCTCCCAAAGTGCTGGGATTACAGGCGTGAGCCACTGCGCCCGGCCTGTTAGAGACAGCTTAGTCCATGTAGCCAGGTCTAACTACAGTGGGGGCTGGGAAATAGAATGTTATGTTTGAGGCTACAATTCTAATTCCATAGGAAAGGAGAAGATTGAATTTTACTGAAAGATTAGCAGTCTCCCTAACATCTTGTACAGTATTTCCGAAACTGTCATCAATTTGCCCAAGAATGATAGCTATGTATGAGATTCTTGGATTTTAGTTTATATCATAGTACTGTAGAAGAGAAACACAAATCTAGTCTAATTCTCTTTCCTTTGTAAGTAAAATGTTCTTTGTCATGCCTGGAATTATATAAGCCTTTTTTCTTTTTTTGTTTCAGTTAAGATTTTCTCCAGCTACTATTCACCCACCTGGCACTATGCTCAGGAATTGGAGAACTGACTATCACTTTCCAGCAACTTTTTTTTTTGTTGAGATGAAGTATTGCTCTGTTGCCCAGGCTGGAGTGCAATGGCATGATCTCTGCTCACTGCAACCTCCACCTCCCAGAATCAAGCAATTCTCCTGCCTCAGCCTCCAGAGTAGCTGGGATTAGAGGTGCCCACCACTACACCCAGCTAATTTTTTTGTATTTTTAGTAGAGACAGGGTTTCACCAAGTTGGTCAGGCTAGTTTCGAACTCCTGACCTCAAATGATCCGCCCACCTCTGCCTCCCAAAGTGCTGGGATTACAGGTGTGAGCCACCATGCTCAGCCTCCAGCAACTTTTTAAAAGCACTTCATAACCCAATATGTTATTTGTTTTCAGCAAAACTTAGTGATTATTTCTCCTAAATAGAGTAAATAAAAACTAAAAGTAGCCTCACATCAGTTCTGATCAGGCTTTGCTGCTATAAGGGTCCAGATCTAGTCATATTATGCCACCAACTGAATTATGAAAAACTTTCCTTTTTAGGGCCTTTCAAATTTCAGGATTGTTACGTAAGAGACTGTGGATCTGTAAATTTAGGTTTAAACTTTTCCTGCTTTCTAGTGAAGTTTCTGTTTATGATGTTAAGAATCAAGGAAAAGGTTTTTGTTAATATGCACATTGCATCACCCCTTTTCTGGCAATTTGGGAGCGTATCTTGAGTCTGCATATGTGGCTTAAACAGGATGGAAATTTATTTCTCTCTTACCTAGAAGTTCACAGGTTGATCGGCCGGGCGCGGTGGCTCACGCCTGTAATCCCAGCACTTTGGGAGGCCGAGGCGGGTGGATCACGAGGTCAAGAGATCGAGACCATCCTGGTCAACATGGTGAAACCCCGTCTCTACTAAAAAATACAAAAATTAGCTGGGCATGGTGGCCCGTGCCTGTGGTCCCAGCTACTCGGGAGGCTGAGGCAGGAGAATTGCTTGAACCCAGGAGGCGGTGAGCCAAGATCGCGCCATTGCACTCCAGCCTGGGTAACAAGAGCGAAACTCCGTCTCCAAAGAAAAAAAAAAAAAAAGAAGTTCACAGGTTGTTGGTATGGCAGATCCATAGACATCAGAAAAGTACAAATTATATGTGTAAAACTCCATAAATTATTATAATTGCTATTATTATTATTACAGAGACAAAGTCTGGCTCTGTCACCCAGGCTCGAGTGCAGTAGCACAATCTCAGCTCACTGCAACCTCTGCCTCCCGGGCTCAAGTGATCCTCCTGCCTCAGCCTCCTGAGTAGCTGAGACTACAGGCATGCACCACCATGCTCAGCTAATTTTTGTATTTTTGTAGAAACAGGGTCTCACTATGTTGCTCACGCTAGTCTTGAACTTCTGAGCTCAAGCAAGCCATCTGCCTAAGCCTCCCAAAGTGCTGGGATTACAGGTGTGAGCCACCACACCTGGCCAGCTCTGTGAATTATTACAAAGCAAATATAGTATTTTAACTATTAACCAGACCAAGATATAGGACATTACTAGCCCTCCATAATGCCTACTTCTGAGGAAATGAACTTTGGAAGCCTTCTATCAGTGCTACATGTCATGTCATGTCATGTCATGTTATTGAGACAGGATCTTGCTCTGTCACCCAGGTTGCAGTACAGTGGTGCAGTCATAGCTCACTGAAGCCTTAAGCTCCTGAGCTCAAGTCATCTTCCCACTCCAGCCTCCTGAGCAGCTGGGACTATAAGGATGCCCTACCATGCCCAGCTAATTTTTTAAAAAAACTTTTGTAGAGATGGGGTTTCATGATCTTTCCCAGGCTAGTAATGATACATTTTAAATTGGGAAGATAAATAGTCTTCTGGCAACCAGATGAGGGGGCGGACTTAGGGGAAAATTGGGGGAACAATGGTGCCAACATGAAGTCACATGACCCATAGCAAGACCAGACAGGAACCTGAAAATAGACGCAAAAGGGTCCAGCTTTGCATCGTGACAAAACCAGCTCCAACACCAAACTTCTGGATTCAGGACAGAAAAACAGGTCAGTGCAAGAGTTGTACCCAGAGGCATCTGGAGAAGAGTCAGACAGTGAATATGAAGTATCCCAGGAACGTGAGCCCACACAGGAAAGAGTTCAGTCAATATTCTCAGCATGCCTCCACTCTAGGCTTATTTCAGCCTTCAGAGATTTGATGCAGAGTCCCTTCCTCAACCCAGAATAAGGACAAAGGCATCATGGAATTACATGGACTGAAGTCCTGGTTGGGCCTTGACCACATGCTGGTATCAGACCTGAGAAAAACTTGCTTGCTACACTTTCTCAATAGCTACCATCCGACTGCCTTAGACTCTGCCTCTCCACAGCAGAGAGAGCACTACCCAATCACTGCCCCCACCCACAAACACTCTGGTAATGCCCTAATTTTGTGGGGCCAGAACTGGTTCAGAGTCTAATCCAGAAACTGCTGATTTCCAGAGAGACCATAGAGGTAACCTCACTCACTCACTCACTCTCCCTCAGCCTTGATCATAGGTCTCCCACCCATGGCCAGACCTGGCCCAGCTCCTCAGCTCTGCACACACTGGCCCTGCATCCTCTGACTGGACACAGTCTGGCCTTGATTCTTACCCTCACCTCCAGCTGTTGCTCCACAGGCCTCAGAAGTGAGGTCACTTTCATTTTTCTTCCTTGACATCAGTCCTTGACGCATTCTGTCTGCTGGGCTTCTCTGCCCTTGGCATTTCCTTTTTCTGTGGTTCTAGGAGGAGGAAGACGATTTCCCCTATGTGTCCCAGAATTCCTTTGTGGGATTAAATTGTCCTTATGTGACTCAGAAACCACCAGATTGCCCCTGTTATCTGACCTCTAGGAACAGAACTTCTTTTTTGTAATTCTGCTGGCCAGAAAGGGTCTCAGGAGGCTGTCTCTGGGACTTCCCCTTCTGGTCCTCTAGTGCTTTACTTGCCTCTAAATTGAGCATGTCCTATAAATGGCTCTCACGGAATGGGTTTCTTCTTTAAAAAATAAGCTTATAACAGCTTTATTGAGATACATTTCACATGCCATACAATTCACCCATTTAAAGGGTACAATTCAATAGCTTTTTTATATTCACAGAATTGTGCAACCATTACCACAATTGATGTTAGAACATTTTCATTGCTTAAAAAAAAAACAAAACAAACAAAAAAAAAAACATTAGCAGTCACTCCCCCTTTCCCACTGACGCCTAGGCAACTACCAGTCTACTTTCTGTCTATATGGAATTGTTTGTTCTGAACATTTTGTATGAGTGAAATCATACAATATGTGGTCCTTTTTGACTAGCTTTTTTCACTTAGCATCATGTTTTCAAGATTCATCCATGTTGTAGAAAGTATTAGTATTCCATTTCGGGGGTTGTCTTTCTGTTTTTTTGTTTTGTTTTGTTTTTGAGATGGAGTCTTGCTCTGCCACCCAGGCTAGAGTACAGTGGCGCAATCTTGGCTCACTGCAACCTCTGCCTCCCAGGTTCAAGCAATTCTCCTGCTTCAGCCTCCCAAGTAGCTGAGATTACAGGAGCACACCATTGTGCCCAGCTAATTTTTGTATTTTTAGTAGAGATGCGGTTTCGCCATGGTGGCCAGGCTGGTCTAGAACTCCTGACTCCCAGTGATCCACACGCCTCAGCTTCCCAAAGTGCTGGGATTACAGGCACCCAGCCTCTTTTTATTGCCAAATAATATGGATGGATTACCATATTTTATTTATCAGTTGTATGGCTATACCACATTTTGTTTATCCATTCACCAATTGATGGACATTTGGGTTGTGTCTACCTTCTGGCTTTTATGAAAAATGCTGCTATGAACAGTCATGTACAAGCTTTTGTGTGGACATGTTTTCATTTCTCTTAGCTACATACCTATGAGTGACATTGCTGGGTTATATGGTAACTCTATGTTTCATCATTTGAGAAACTGCCACACTGTTTTCCAAAGTGAATGTACCCATTTGACATTCCCTCTAGCAGTGTATGAGAGTTCCATTTTCTCTTTGCCCTCAAAAGCATTTGTTGTCATCTCTATTGTTTATTATAGCTATCTTGGCACAGAGAAGTATCTCTCTCTCTCTGTGGTTTCAATTTGCATTTCTCTGTAACTAATGACGTTGAGCATCTTTTCATGTGCTCTTTAACCAACTTTGTATGTTCTTTGGAGAAATGTCTGTTCATATTCTTTGCCCATTTTTATTGGTTTATTTGTCCTATTATTGATCTGTAAGAGTTTTTTGTTTTGTTTTGTTTGTTTTGTTTTGTTTTGTTTTGTTTTGTTTTGTTTTGAGTCTCGCTCTGTGTCGCCCAGGCTAGAGTACAGAGGTACCATCTCGGCTAAATGCAACCTCCGCCTCCCAGGTTCAAGCCATTCTGGTGCCTCAGCCTCCCAAGTAGCTGAGATTACAGGCATTCACTACCAGGCCCAGCTAATTTCTGTATGGTTCATGGAGATGGGGTTTCATCATGTTGGCCAGGCTGGTCACAAACTCCTGACCTCAAGTGATCCTCCCACCTTGACCTCCCAAAGTGCTGAGATTACAAGTGTGAGCTACCATGCCCAGAGAGATGTAAGAATTCTTTATATATTCTGTATACAAGTCCCTTATCAGATAGAGAATTTGCAAAACTTTTATCCCATTCTTTAGGTTTTCTTTTCACTTTGTTAATGATGTCCTTTAAAGCACAAAAGTTGGTCAGGTGCAGTGGCTCATGCCTGTAATTCCAGCACTTTGGGAGGCCAAGGTGGGTGGATTACCTGAGGTCAGGAGCTTGAGATCAGCCTGATCAACATGGAGAAACCCCATCTCTACTAAAAATACAAAATTAGCCGGGCATGCCTGGTGCATGCCTGTAATCCCAGCTACTAGGGAGGCTGAGGCAGGAGAATCGCTTGAACCTGGGAGGCGGAGGTTGCAGTGAGCCAAGATTGCACCGCACCTGGCCCATTCTTTTGCATGTGGATATCCAGTTGTACCATCACCACTTATTGAAAAAGCTCTTCTTTCCCTAACTGAATTGTCTTGGTATTCTTGTAAATCTGAATTGACTGTGAATGTGAGGGTTTATTTATGGACTCTCAATTCTATCCTATTTATCTATCTGTCTTTCTTTATGCCAGTACCATGTTGTCTTGATTACAGCAGTTTTGTAGAAAGTTTTGAAATCAGAAAATGTGAGTCTTCTAACTTTGTTCTTTTTATTCAAGATGGCTTTGGCTATTCTGGGTCCCATGCATTTCCACACGAATTTTAGGATCAGCTTATCACTTTCTGCAAAGAAGCTAACTGGGGTTTTTGTCAGGATTTTTTTTTTTTTAATTCAGCATTCCTCATTTCTGTCCTCTAGAAGAGAAGACTCTGCTGCCATAGTGTGTCTTTTTGTTCTACTTTCCCAGTGATTTCCCAACACTTTTATTAAATTTCTCTTTTCTTTTTTTTTTTTTTGTTTTTTTTTTTTTTGTTTTTTTTGAGACAGGTACAGTGGTGCAATCTCAGTTCACTGCAGCCTTAATTTCCCAGGCTCACACAATCCTTCCACCTTAGCCTCCCAAGTAGAGGGGACTACAGGCACATGCTACCATGCCCAACTAATTTTTTGTATATTTAGTAGAGACAGGGTTTCATCATGTTGCCCAGGATGGTCTCAAACTCCTGGGCTCAAGCGATCCCCCCGCCTTGGTCTCCCAAAGTGCTAGGATTAGAAGTGTGAGCCACTGTACCCAGCCTATTCTATTAAATTTCTAATGTTAGCTACTGTATTTTTAATTTCCAAGAGCTCTTTCTCACTCTCTTATTCTGTTTATTTTTCATAGCATTGCTTCTTGTTTTATACATAAAAATTATCTTAATTCTTTAGGTATATTAATTAATGTTGGTGAGCTTTTTAAGTAATCTTCTTAAATAATTTTCTGTTTCTTATATTCTCCTTACTTACTTCAGGTTTCTTTTTCCTGCTTCTTCTTAATAGTTTTAGTCTCTCTTTCACCTTTAAAGTTTCCTTAAATATCTATGATCCTTGCTGCTTTATTCATTTTTTAGTAAGCACATGGAGAAGTGAGCTTCACTGGCTTTTTCAATGAGGGATCTCCAAATGGCCCATCTAAATATCTTTTCTCTAGAGTCATTCAGTTTCTCTAGGGAAGAATCCTTCAAGTTCTTGCCTTATGACCACGGATCTGAGAACAACATGGGGGAAGAGGGCTGTAAGCCCTATTACTCTAAACTTTCACTCTTTTCATTCCCTAGTCCCCCTATTTTCATCCCTACTCACTGTCTCTACTCTCCATCATGCCAGATATCCACACACATGAAGTCTCTCTGGTTGTTTCTTCAAAATGAAGGAGTCTGGTGTGGGTTGTTGTGTGGCTGTAATGGATGCTGTGGAGATTACTGAGGGATCTAGCTGTTCCACATTTAAAATTTCTACCAGTTCCTTTGTTTTCATCCCAGTGTTACCACTCATCCTCTGAGATGCCTAATGCCTCTGCACCTTGAGCCTTTCTGGAGTTCTATGGAATGGATTGACTTCCTTCTAAGGATACCCCACCTCTGCAGGTACCTAGTAGTTTTCACCTTGTGTAAGTTTTCAGTCTTCAAAAATGTGTTGAACTCTTCTTTTCTTTGGTATCTCCTTTCTCATTCTTCTTGCTCTTTTATATATATATATATTATTTTTTAATTCCTTTAATGTCATTTTAGTCAGGTTTCAGGAGGAAGATATTTTGTTTTTGTTTTGTTTTGTTTTTTTAGGTGGAGTCTTGCTTTGTCGTCCAGGCTGGAGTGCAGTGGCATGATCTCGGCTCACTGCAGCCTCCACTTCCTGGGTTCAAGTGATTCTCTTGCCTCAGCCTCCTGAATAGCAGGTTCTACAGACACATGCCACCACGCCTGCCTAATCTTTGTATTTTCAGTAGAGACGAGGTTTTACCCTGTTGGCCAGGTTGGTCTCAAACTCCTGACCTCAGGTGATCCACCTGCCTTGGCCTCCCAAAGTGCTGAAATTACATGCGTGAGCCACCGTACCTGTCCAGAAAGACATTTTAAATCAGAATTTGGTTCTTGTCAATTCTACTATCAAATACTTTTCACTATGTTTATTTTACTTCGTTTTTTTTTTTTGAAACAAAGTCCCATTCCGTCACTTAAGCTGGAGTACAGTGGCGCTATCACAGCTCACTGCATACTCAACATTCCTGGCTCAAATGATCCTCCCACCTCAGCCTCCCAAATATCTGGGACTACAGGCATGTGCCACCATATCCAGCTAATTTTTCTGTTTCATAGGGTCTCACTTTGCTACCCAGGCTGGTCTTGAACTTCTGGGCCCAAACAATCCTTTTGTTTCAGTCTCCTAAAGTGCTAGGATTACAAGTGTGAGCCATCACACCCGGCCGATTTTACTTTCTGAAGGGAGCCAAGGAATCTGTGTGGAAGATGTCATCTCCTGCCATTGTACCAAACCAGAAAATAGGCCCGTCATTACTGAAAGCTGGGGATCCCAGGAGGAATGTTGATCCTATGCCTGATGAAATTCAAGGTTCCAGGTAGTTTGTGAGTCCTGTACACTACTCCCATACATCCCCAGGATGCATCCCATGGTGGGGCAGGAAGGGCTCAGGGGAGGGTTGAAGAGGGCCCAGACCCTCCTAACACCCTGTTTCAGTGGATGATGGGAGGCTTTCTTTCCAAGGCTTCTCCATTTCCTCTTGGAAAGAAAGATTCTGTGGCACTGGTGAGGTGTGTCTGCCTTCCTGCCTGCCCACCTGCCTACTGGTTTTCCTTTTGGCCTAAAAGCTCCTCTCTGTGCCTCACTTCCCAAGTCCCTCTCAATTTCTAGGATATTGGTCTGGGCCTCAGAGCCCCCTCCCTCCCTCAGCTGTATTAGCCTTGCTGGCTTAGGGGTGATTAAGAATTTAATTATTTTGTTTCTTCATCTTAGAAGATTAATCCTATCCATCACAGGCAGGCCAGGCCTTCTCCTCTTTTTCCTCCCTCAGGGCTACCTAGCCAATCCCAAGGGGAAGGAACTCCATTGCTCTCTGGGTCTAGGGGAAATGGATTAAGTTTTAGTTAGGGTGAGGGGGTGTGTATCAGTTTAGACAAGTGAGTGTTTGTTTAGTGTTGAGTATAGGTTTTAACATGTTTGTCTGTGACGACATTCAAGCCTTTTGGTTTTCAGGTCAGAGGAGACCAAGGTGCAACTTTCTTCCGTCATCTCACATCCAGGTACATCTGACACCAGCCACCTCCACGGTACTGCCTAAGTTCAACCCCAACAAGATTAATGTTGCAAACCTGAGGTACACCAGTGGGGAAGTCAGTGCCGTCTCTGACCTGGCCCCCAAGATCAAGCCCCTGGGTCCATCTCCAAAAAAGTTTGGCAATAACATCACCCAGCTAATGAGTGACTAGAAGGGTTTGAGGATTACAGTGACATTGACCCTTCAGAACAGACAGACCCAGGTTGAAGTGGGACCTTTTGCCTCTGTTCTGACATTACAGTAGGTAGCTAGTCTGGTATGAGCAGAGCAGGAAAGAGCTCCCACACACACCCAGAGTGCCGGGGGACCAGCAGGTGATGGTCAGGCAGTTAACTGTTTCTCTAAAGTAATAATCGGTCACAGCCAGCGCCAGGGAAAGGCAGCCTCCTAGTAAAGAGAAACACCTGAAATTGATCAGCAGCTTCCCAGTACAATCTCAGGGTTGGGGAGAAATAAGGCAAGATTCCAGAAGTATGCCAATGTATAAAACCCCAAGTCAAGAGGTCAAGCTGCACACTTGATTTCTCAAGTCACCCACTTGCCCTATTCCAAGTTGTACTTTCTTCCTTTTCTTCCTTTCCTTACTGTCCTAAAGCTTTTTAATAAAGTTTCACTCCTGCACTGAAACTTGCCTCGGTCTCTCCTTCTGCCTTATGCCCCTCAGTTGAATTCTTTCTTCTGAGGAGGCAAGGACTGAAGTTGCTGCAGACCTGTACGGATTTGCTGCCGGGGTAGCTCGGATACCTGCCACCAGTAACACTGATCCTCTAAGCCCGCAAGGAACTTCCAAGAAACAGAAAGAATATTAAGAAACAGAAAAATATTAAACACAGTAGAAATGTCACTTTTGATGAGATCATCAACATTGCCCAACAGGTGTGGCACCACTCTTTGGCCAGAACCATCAAAGAGATCTTGGGGATTGCCCAGTCTGTGGGTTGCAATATTGATTGTCAGCCACCCTCAGGACATCATAGATGACATCGACAATGGTGCAGGAGAATGTTGCACTAGTTGAAATGTACAAAAAAAAAAAAATTCAATGAAAGATCATTTGGGCCAGGCACGATGGCTCATGCCTGCCATCCCAGTACTTTGGGAGGCCCAGGCGGGCGGATTACGAGGTCAGGAGTTCGAGACCAGCCTGGCCAATATGGTGACATCTTGTCTCTACTAAAAATACAAAAAATCAGCTGAGCATGGCGGCACACGCCTGTAATCCCAGCTACTCGGGAGGCTGAGGCAGGAGAATCACTTGAACCCAGGAGGCGGAGGTTGCAGTGAGCCGAGATCGCGCCATTGCACTGCAGCCTGGGTGACAGAGCAAGACTTGATCTCAAAAAAAAAAGATCATTTGACGGCACCAAAAAATTTATTGCAACATGTATATACAGGCAGGTGATTATGCAAGTTTTATGTGATTTTTAATTTTTTTAAAGACTTAGAGACTTTAGAATCTTACTATGTTGCCCAGGCTGGTCTTGAACTCCTGGCCTCAAGCAATCCTCTCACCTTGGCCTCCCATAGTACTGGAATTACAGGCGTGAGCCGCTATACCCAGCCAGTTTTTTGTTATTTAAATTGTTCTGAATATCTATTTGCATGCAAAGGATAGAAGGAATAGAGGCTGATTAGCCTGTGACATTATCCTGAGTGTCCTCCGGGCAGCCTTAACCTCAACAAGACAGATATGTAATCTTCTGAGTCTTTGCATCTCTGGTACCAGTCCTGTATTCTTCCAAACTCTTAAGATTTCAGAATTGCAATTCACCTTGGTGGTTACACGATCTGGGGCTTGTGTAGTGCTTGAATCCCCACTGCAGCATTCTTAAAGGAGTCTCTAGCCTCTCTTTGCACAGTTTTCAACACAGGAAGTTAACTTATTCCTTGCAGCTCCTTCCACAGAGAACAACTTAGCTGTCAAGGAGGTTCTGATGATAAAACCTGGCCCAGCCACAAAAAGGTATTTCCTTTCTCTCTCTCTTGCCCTCACCCTTACTTATATAATTCAGCTCTAGGGTGCCACCTTTTCTTTTCTAGATCATTGAGTCTCAAGTCATTGAGTATTGTTGAGCCAGAGCTGGTGCTGAGCACTGGATACATATAGATGAATGAAATAAATGTTGGCCTTTTTTTTTTTTTTTTTTTTTTGAGACGGAGTTTCGCTCTTGTTACCCAGGCTGGAGTGCAATGGCACAATCTCGGCTCACGGCAACCTCCGCCTCCTGGGTTCCAGCAATTCTCCTGCCTCAGCCTCCCGAGTAGCTGGGACTACAGGCACGTGCCACCATGCCCGGCTAATTTTTGTATTTTTAGTAGAGACGGGGTTTCACCATGTTGACCAAGATGGTCTCGATCTCTTGACCTCGTGATCCACCCGCCTCGGCCTCCCAAAGTGCTGGGATTACAGGTGTGAGCCACCGCGCCCGGCAATGTTGGCCTTTTAAAGTTCACACCCTAGTAGAGAGACAAACATGGGGGAAAAAACTATTAACAAGAATAGAGGAGGGATTGATTAACTTGGCCTAGAGGAAAGAGAAATGGCTTTCAGGAAAAATTCCTGGAGGAAGACCTCTGTGCTAAGTCAGAGGGCAAAGGTAGGCAGAAGTAGATCCCAGGCAGAGTTTCAGACAGAGCTGAAGGATGGGAGGTGGCACCACGTGAACCCAGCAGTCAGCCAACCAGCCAGCCTTTGTGGGGCCTCATAGGGTCCAGCCCTGTGCCTGACTCTCCTATGAGAGAGGCCCAGAAGGAGGAGACCAGCCCTGGTGCTTGAAGTTCCTGTCCAAGTTCACGCAGATAGCTTACGGGACAGTGTGCTAACCTAGCAGGCAGTCCCAAGCTCTGGACCCACCTGGAACGGAGGGTAGGAAAGGCCATGGGCCTGACTGAGATGAACAGCTCCTGCCCAGTGGACACCTGCCATAACCTTGAGCTCCTAACTACTGTTTTCTGACAGTCCTGGCAGGCCTAAGTCTGTCAGCATCCTCAGAAGCCAGGGCACACCTTGGACGCTATGGTCACATCAGCCTAGTCCAACACTAGTCATGGATTCCTAGACTAGAGAAGTCTCTGGGGCACTAGGAAGGAAGAAAAGAAGGAAGCAAGTGAGTTCCTACTGTACCAGGCATCACACTGGGTGCTTCACACAGATTAATCTTTTAATCCTCACCATAACTCAACTTTAGCATGTTCAAAAGAAGGACACACACTGCTAAACTGTTAACAACATTTAAATGTGATGGGGAGAATATTAGGGGACTTTGTTTCAGTGTTTAACCCAATCATGTATCATCAAAAATAATGTATTTCTAGCAGCCAAAACATTATCTGTCAATCAAGATAGATAGACAGATAGACAGATAGATAGAGAGATAGATAGATAGATACAGAGATACACACATCTTATTTCTGATTTTTTTTTTTTTTTTTTTTTAAGACAGAGTCTCACTCTGTCACCCAGGCTGAAGTGCAGTGGCACGATCTCGGCTCACTGCAAGCCCCATCTCCCAGGTTCAAACTATCCTCCTGCGTCAGCCTCCCAAGTTAGCTGGGACTACAAGCATACACCACCATGCCTGGCTAATTTTTTTGTATTTTTAGTAGAGACGGGGGTTTCGCTATGTTGGCTGGGCTGGTCTCGAACTCTTGACCTCATGATCCGCCCACCTCCTCCTCCCAAAGTGCTGGGATTACAGGCATGAACCACCGAGCCCAGCCTTATTTCCCATCTTTATGTAAAGGGTCAATTACTAGCATTCTGGTCCTGATTTCTGTCCACCTTCTCATTCTTAGGCAGTTGAGGTAATGACTTCTCTAAATGGAAAGTTTGAAAGGAGAAACATTGTGTGCAGTCCAGCCTCTTCCCCGTTTGTTTCTACTTAGAAGCAAGTTGTCAACAGGGAACACTAGTTGTTCTTTGCTCTTTTCTGCCTTAAATCTCACAGGAGCAGACCTGTCATGTAAGGAGATTCTACCCTCCAGCCTAGCTTTTTCTAGTAATGAAGGTGATACTACCTTTTATTTGCCATTTCTATTGACTCTTATTTCTCAGTTGGTTTGGAAGTGAGTGGGGAAGAGAAGTGTTAGTTATTGGGCTCCCTTTGAACTCCCAGCAGTACAGTGGAAAGTACACTGAAGCAGGAGATACCAGGACAGGTTTGTAATCCTGAATCTACCACTTAAGCAGTTGTGCCCTTGGGCAAATCACTTGCCATTTAAGGCCTCAAATTCTTATCTCATAAATAAATCTGAATTCTTGGTTATAGCAACAGAAACCAGGTGTGGTTATTTTAAGCCAAAAAGGGGAAATGTGTGATAAGGATACTGATGGGTTGTCAAATGATGAGAAACTAAAATAAAAGGTTTAGACAATAGACAGAACCAGACACCCCCAAGATCTGTCAGCAAGGACAGCTTGATCCACATCACTGCTAATGCCAAAATAAACCTTATGCCAAACATCCTGTCTTTTAATCTAGGTAAGAATAAATGGTAAAATAACCTTCCAAATCACAGAGGTTTTACACAACGGAAGTTTATTTCTGTCTCACATAGCAGTCCAACGTGGGTGCATCTGGTCTAGTGGCTTTCTTGGAAACTCTCCTCCAGGCAGCGTCTCAGGGACCCAGACTCCTTTTATCTTACGGCTCCATGTTTCACTGTATGTGGCATCCTCTCCATTCAGCCAATGGTTGGGAAAAGAGAGGGCAAAGATCAAATGTGGGAGGTTTTAACAGGTCAGGGCCTTTTTTTTTTTTTTTTTTTTGAGACAGAGTCTCGCTCTGTCTCCAGGTGCCAGACTGGAGTACAGTGGCACGATCTCGGCTCACTGCAACCTCTGCCTCCTGGGTTCAAGCAATTCTCCTGCCTCAGCCTCCTGAGTAGCTGGGATTACAGGCGCGCGCCACCACGCCCAGCTAATTTTTTTTTGTATTTTTAGTAGAGATGGGGTTTCACCATGTTGGCCAGGATGGTCTCGATCTCCTGACCTTGTGATCCGCCCGCTTCGGCCTCCCAAAGTGCTGGGATTACAGGCGTGAGCCACCGCGCCCAGCCTTTTTTTTTTTTTAAAGACAGGGCTTCTCTTTATTACCCAGGCTAGAGTGCAGGGGTGCCATCATAGCTCACTGCTGCCTCAGACTCCTGAGCTCCTGTGGTTCTTCAGCCTCAGCCTCTGGAGTAGCTGGGACTACAGGAATGTGCCACCACATTCAGCTAAGGTTTGTTGTATATTGTTTTGTTTTAAGAGACAGGATCTTGCTCGGTCACCCAGGCTGGAGTACAGCGGCATGATCCTGGCTCACCACAGCCTCAGACTCCTGAGTTCAAACAATCCTCCCACTTTAGCCTCCTGCGTATCTGGGACCACCGGCACAAGCCGATGGCTAATCTTAAAATATTTTTTAGAGATGGGGTCTCACCATGTTGCCCAGGCTGGTTTAAAACTCCTGGGCTCAAGCAGTCCTTCCACCACAGCCTCCTGAGTAATTGGGATTACAGGCACAAGCCACTGCATCTGGCTTCTATCTACATTCTATTGTCCGGAACTCAGGACACAAGACCACAGCTAACTTAAAAAAAAAAAAAAAAAAAGTAGTCCATCTGTGTGCCCAGGAAGATAAGGAAATAGGGTCTGCTGAACATTTGACGGTCTCTGTCACAATATTACATGAACAAGGTTCAAAGTTCTAAGAAGGATCATCTGATTGGACAAGTTTAGGTCACATGCTAACCTACTAGTTGCATCAGGAAAGAAATATAGGAGGGATCTGTTCCTCTTTACTTCCACTGTGACAGGCGGCAGTAAGAGGGAAGGCAGAAGAATTGCTCTCACTCACAATGGAGAATGTCCCTAAAAGGGAGATTAGGGTGTTTAGAGATAGGTGGAGATACAGATGCTAGACAGCTAGACAGCCCAAAATGAAAAATATTCAGTACATCTATAATCTGTATATATTTAAAAAAAGAAGTTTCTGGCCAGGTGTGGTGTAATCTCGCACTTTAGGAGGCCAAGGCGGGCGGATCACTCAGGCCAGGAGTTGAAGACCAGCCTGGCCAACATGGTGAAACCTCGTATCTACTAAAAATACAAAAATTAGTTGGGCGTGGTGGTGGGCACCTGTAATTCCAGCTACTCAGGAGGCTGAGTCAGGAGAATTGCTTGAACGCAGGAGCTGGAGGTTGCAGTGAGGCCAGATGGCATCACTGCACTCCAGCCTGGGAGACAGAGTGAAAGTGTAGCTCAAAAAAAAAGAGAAAGTTTCTATGAATTTTTCCAACCGTAGTAGTTTATGATTTAGATGCAAGAATTTTTCTAAATATAGGTATCCAGAGAGTTCTACTGAGGGGCAACAGCCCTCCCTGAGTCCTCACAGCCTCCCACACTTTCAAAAGAGCAAATAATTAATAGAAGAGGATAATATTTGTCAATGTATGGGAAAGCATTAATGGCCAATAAAACCATGTATTATAAGAAAAGTGTGATTCAGTAACAAAACATTACTGAAGAGAGACCCCATCTCTAAAAAAAGAGAGACTTCATCTCTAAAAAAGTAGACCCCATCTCTAAAAAAAATGTAAAAATCAGTCATTGGTTTGTGCCTGTGGTCCTAGATACTCAGGAGGCTAAAGTGGGAGGATCACTTGAACCCAGGAGTCTGAGGCTGTGGTGAGCCAGGATCATGCCACTGCACTCCAGCCTGGGTGACCGAGCAAGACCCTGTCTCTTAAAACAAAACAATATGCAAAAAAACTTAGCTGAATGTGGTGGCATGTTCCTGTAGTCCCAGCTATTCTAGAGGCTGAAACTGAAGAACCACAGGAGCTCAGGAATCTGAGGCGGCAGACTACTTTGGGAGCCTAGGAATTTGAGACCAGCCTGGGCAACATGGTAAAACTCTGTCTCTACAAAAAATACAAAAACATTAGCTGGACATGGTAGCACACACCTGTAGTCCCAGCTACTCGGGAGACTAAGGTGGGAGGATCACTTGGAAGTTCAAGCCTTTAGTGAGCTGTAATTGTGCCACTGCACTGCAGCCTGGGAGATGGTAGTGAGACTCTTCCTCAAAAAAAAAAAAAAAGATTATCTTTAATTTTTAAAATTATCTTTTTAGGCCAGGTGCAGTGACTCACGCCTGTAATCCCAGCACTTTGGGAGTCTGAGGCGGGCGGATCACTTGAGGCCAGGCGTTCAAGATCAGCCTGGCCAAAATGGTGAAACCCTGTCTCTACTAAAAATACAAAAATTAGTCGGGCGTGGTGGCGCATGCCTGTGGTCCTAATTACTTGGGAGACTGAGGCAGGAGAATGGCTTGAACTTGGGAGGCAGAGGTTGCAGTGAGCCGAGACCACACCACTGCACTCCAGCCTGGGCAACAGAGCGAGACTGCATCTCCAAAAAACAATTATCTTTTTAATTATCTTTTTTTTAAGAGGTAGGGTCTCCCTCTGTCACCCAGGCTATATAGCTCACTGTAACCTCAAACTCCTGGGCTCCAGTGGTCCTCCCACCTCTGCCTCCCAGGTAGCTAGGAGTACAGGTGGATGCCACTATGCCCAGCTAAGCTATTTTTTTTTGTAGAGACAGCGGTCTCACTATGTTGCCCAGTCTGTTCTCAAACTCCTGACCTCAACAGATCTTCCTGCCTTGGATTACATGGTGAGCCACTGCACCCAGCCCAGTCTAAATTACCTTGGACAGCAAAGCTATGTCTCATAGCCAACCATAAAAAAATTAGTTGTTATCACAGATTCTGTAATCTCAACTGGTATAAAATTGTAATTATTTTTCTATTAGATTTGGTAAGATTTCCAAAATCCCAGAAAATAACCAAAATAATATTACTGAAACTTTAAGAAGATATCAAAGTAAACATAGATATAAAAACAGTGCAAAAATAATGCAAGAATATTTAACCTATGGCATTGACTTAAAAATGTGTAGTCATTTTGTAATCTTTGCATTTGTGCATGCTTTACTAATGTTTAAGGCATTTGAAATATTCAAATGTGTCAGACCTAATAATTTTGTAATTGTAGTTTAAATTGTTTAAGAGAATTAAATTACATTTATTACATGTTTAATAATCAAGAAAAAAAGGCTTTAATGTTTTGTGTATTAGAAATATGACTTTAGTAAATTGGGCATTAAACAATAAAATAGCTGTTAGTATTCCTGCTCGTGCACAAAAGCCCCTTGCACATGAAAAAAAAATCCATCAAAAATACTGAGTCACAAGGCACCAAGTAGATAATTTGCTTTTACCACTCCTTAGGAAGAAGGGGAAGTGATGAGTCGGGAGGTTTATCACTTAAGGGAACTGGAATGAGGTGTTGGTTGAAAGAATTTGGGATACCGCGGCACATATAATTTCTGACAAGACAGCCAAATGGATGATTAGTCTATGGTGAATATTACAGCAGGGATGCTCTAGAAGCACAGAGGGAAGAGGAGTTAACCCAGCCCGAGATGGTTAGGAAAAGAGAGAAACAACTTTTCTATGTACCCTTTTTTCTTTTTTGAGATGGACTCTCACTCTGTTGTCCAGGCTGGAGTGCAGTGGTACGATCTCGGCTCACTGCAACCTCCGCTTCCTGGGTTCAAGTGATTCTCCTGCCTCAGCCTCGCGAGTAGCTGAAACTACAGGTGTGCACCACCACACCCGGCTGATTTTATGTATTTTTAATAGAGATGACGTTTCACCCTGTTAGCCAGGACAGTCTCCATCTCCTGACCTCGTGATCCACCCGCCTCGGCCTCCCAAAGTACTGGGATTAAGGGCCTGAGCCACTGCGCCCAGCCACTATGTACCTTTTATGAACCAGAATAAATGAACATTATGAAATACTATGTAATTGACTAGATGTTTATAACCAAATGTCATGAAAACCTCACATCAGTTCTAATGACAAGCATTTTTCACAATGAAAAGAAACCAGATTAGCGGTGTCCCCATGGCTAGGATTTAGACATATCCCCGAAGCCTAACTAACTGGTAGGACAGCCAAGAAATCTGTTTGCTGAGGGATTTCTGGGAGAAAACTGATGTGAGGGTGTTATGGGGAAAGGAATCTGATCTAGACACCGAGAGGTTCTTGGATCTCAAACAGGAAGGAATTCCAGATGAGTTGCAGAGTGCAGTAAAAATGTGTTTATTGAAAGCTACTCATTAGAGTAAAGTGTTCTCAGAAAGCAAGTGGAGGAGCGCATCATCTTTAAGTTTTTCTTATCTAGGGGTCTTGTCTCTGTAAAGACTAAAGCAAGCTGTGCCTACATGTGAGTGAGCTGACAGCAGGACGAAGTTTATTATTCTATTGATTTAAAGAAAGCTATCCTTGACATGTTAGTATGTGTGACTACATCAAAGCATAATTATAATTATCTTGAAAACATATTGCCGTGATTAATATAGGGACATCTGGACTTTTCATTGTTGTAAAAGTGTGTTCTTGTAGGTATCTTTAGGCTATTTCCCCAGTTGCAAATATTTTATGACTGTGGGTCGTGACCAACAAGAAATGTGCCTTGTTAGTCTCAAGATGGAGCTGAACTTAAAACGGCATTACTCTGACTCTCCTAGGCTCCTGCTTCCCTAACAGAGGGAAAAAATAAGGTGGCAAGATAAGCCTGGTCAGTAACAGAGACACAGGACAGAGGAGAGGAGAATGAGTAGAGTAGTGTCTGTCACTTGGATCTAATTCAGCCTCAGCTCAAATGGAGTCATATCTAGATCTACAGAAAGGAAGAGAACAGAAGAAGAATGAGGAGAGGAGGCAAGAAAAAGCAAGAATCAAAATTTGAAATAGAAGTTTTCCTAAAACTTCTGACAAGTATTAACATTACCTAGAGTGTGACACCAAATTTGGAAGAGATCATCTCTTCACTTTTGATTTATTTATTTAGAGATTGGGTCTCACTCTGTCCCCCAGGCTGGAGTGCAGTGGCACAATCACAGCTCACTGCAGTCTCAAACTCTTGGGCTCAGGTTGATCCTCCTGCCTTAGCCTCCCAGGTAGCTGAGACCACAGGTGCACACCACCACACCTGGCTGATTCTTAAATTACTTGTAGATACAGGGTCTCTTATGTGGTTCAGGCTGATCTCCAACTCCTGGAATCAAGTGATCCTCCCTCCTTGGTCTCCCAAAGTGCTGGGATTACAGGTTTGAGCCACCACACCTGGTCTCTTCAGTTTATTCTAGATATCCAGAGATCCTCATTACCAGGCAAAGAGCCAGAGAAATGCTGATTACAGACAAATTAGGAAACAGGCTTAGAGACAGTAAGCAGCTTCCCCAGGTTCTGTAGGTTATAAGTGATAGACATAGAATGTGGACCCCAATACTGTATGTATCCAGTTCCTGTTCTTTTTTCATTTAGACACGCTCCTCTGTGGTCTCTTGACTGTGTTTATTTCTAGTGATAACTACTTTACCTGCAGCTCTCTCAAGTGGAAGATACTCAGTCTCCTATACCACCTGCTTATTCTCTGAAGTGGAATCTATGTCCTCTCTGCTCCCCATTGTTGCCCTTATGCAAAAATTCATGTTCATTTAAAGTTTATTCTGTCAGGTGCAGCAGCTCATGCCTGTAATCCCAGCACTTTGGGAGGCTGAGGTGGGAAGATTGTTTGAGCCTGGGGGTTCCAGACCAGCCTGGGCAACATGGTGAGAGCCCATCTCTACAAAAAAATTAAAAAATTAGCCGAGCATGGTGGCACAAACCTGGAGTCCCAGCTACTCGGGAGGCTGAGGTGAGAGGATTGCTTGATCCCAGGAGGCTGAGGCTACAGTGAGCCCGGTTCATGCCGCTGAACTACAAAACAGAGCAAGACCTTGTCTCAAAAAAAGTAAATAAATAAAAATAAAAGTTATTCTCTCAGGCTTTATCAGACTCCACCTCTCCTTATTACTTGGCTTCTACTCATCTTCTCATCGTTCTCCAACACTCATTCAAAAATGTCGCTGCTTCCTGTTTCCTCTCCAAGCAAATAATATTTCACCATTCTCATGGATATTTCTAACATCGTGGTCTCTCAGTCAGCTTATTTTTTCTTTTCTTTTTTTTTTTTTTTTTTTTTTTTTTGAGACAGGGTTCTACAATGTTGGCCAGACTGGTCTCGAAATTCTGACCCGAAGTGATCCACCCACTTCAGCTTCCCAAAGTGCTGGGATTACAGGTGTGAGCTACTGCACCTGGACTGACCTTATCCTTTTTTAATCTCCCTCTTCACTTGGCTTTGTGATACCATATTCTCCAAGTTTTCCTCGTGTCCCTTGGCTATTTCTTCGTAATCTCTTTTTGTGTTTCCATATCTATACTGATTTTTTTTATCCATCAGTGTTCCTCAAGATTTCTCTCTTTGGCCCTCTTTTCACCTCACTATGCCCATAATTGGGGTGCCCTTCTGTGGCTGTAATCAACCTTGTGGGATGACTCACAAAGCTATAACTCCTTCCCTGGCATTTCTTCTGAATTATTTCTCCAACTGCCTATTAAATATTTCTCTTTGAATATTCCACAGCACCTCATCTCAATAGATCTAAAATTGAACCTATTATTTGCCCCAAGGCCCTACCCCTTCAATTGTTCCTCCTCCTTGTTTCCTGTCTCATAGAGTAATACTGCCATCCGCCAAGTTTTCCGATCATGACAGTTAACCTCCTCAGCGCCACATTCATCCACAGTGACTCTTTCTGTTCAGTGTCTCTTTGGTCCATCTGTATTTCTCCATCCCCACTTCCACCCTCCAAGTTCAGGCCATCATCATCTTTGATTTAGATGACAACAGTCTCTAAATTCATCTTCAGAAGTGTTCTCTGTACCAGCAGTTTTTCTGCCCTCCCCACCCTAACCCTTAACAGCAACAGCCAGAGCAGTCTTTCTAAAATGCAAATCTGATCAAGCTACTTTCTTGATTAGAGCTCTCTTAGTTTTCCCACTACTCTTCCTACTTTCTAATGTGGCTTATAAGGTTCAGCATGCTGTGGCCCCATCTACCTCCAGCCTCAATTCTTTTTTTTTTAGACATAGTCTTGCTCTGTCCTCCAGGCCGGAGTATAGTGGTGCTATCTCGGCTCACTGCAACCTCTACCTCCTGGGTTCAAGTGATTCTCATGTCTCAGCCTCCCAGGTAGCTCGTATTATAGGCATGTGCCATCACACCTGGCTAATTTTTGTATTTTTGATAGAGATGGGGTTTCACTATATTGGTCAGGCTGGTCTCTAACTCGTGCCCTCAAGTGATCCTCCCACCTCAGCTTCCCAAATTGCTGGGATTAGAGGTATGAGTCACCACACCTGGCCCAGCCTCAATTCTTGCAACTACTTCCACCTTGCGTGATAGGTTTCAATATGCTGAATTTAATTCCTCAAATACTTCAAGCTCCTTCTGGCTTCTGAGCCTTTGACCATGCTGCTCCTAGAATACTCTTCCTCCTTCTCTTCACTTGGCTAAGTACTGCTCAGCCTTCCTGTATCACTTTTTATGTAACTTTCTTCTGGAAGCCTTCCTTAATTTCCAAGCTCAGAATAAGTGGTCCTTGAATGGGCTTCCTGGCACCCTGTGTTTCTACTGTCATAGTCTCATGTTGGCAATACCTATTTACATGTCCAAATACCCCTCTGGACCAGCTCCATGAAGGCGTGAAATATATCTATCTTGGTGCTTTTTTAAAGAAATCCCCACCATCTAGTATAGCAGCAGGGATTTTAAAAATCCCCACTATCGGCCGGGCGT
>PVKV010007670.1:0-94161 GCA_004027835.1 Alouatta palliata
ATTAATATTATATTAATATTTTTATGAATATATTATATATTGCATTAATACATTATAATATAACATATTATATAATATGTTTATATAGTATGTATAACACTTATATATTAATATATATATATATTTGTGAAAATGCGTGTATAATATATATGTATGCAGATTCAGGGTAAATTATGAGCATAGAGTTGCATCACACCCCAGTCTTTCCCTAAAGTATTCATTTTTTATGTAGAAGCAGAAATTATAATCACTGTTACATGATTGATCTACCTTTTTGATCAGCTCTTAGTAGCAAAGAAAAACAGGTATTCATTTCTCTAGCTTTCGAATTAGAATTTCAAACTGTCTTTCCTGGGTCAAGCTTATCAATTTTCAAAGTTGGAAACATAACTATAGCTGTCAAAAATACAGATAGCTTGCACTATAATATTAAGACATTTCTTATCCTGCTGGATTTGTATTGGAATCAATGGGAAATTCAAGCAGTAAGGCAGGAGCTATTGACAGCTTGCACTCAGGGAAAGGAAAAATGAAGCAGGCATCATTAAGAACAGGTTCCTCTTGCTCCATCTCTGTAAGTTCACATAAGGTAAAAGACCTATATACACTTCTGGAATTCAAACAGTGTATCAGAAAAGATTCAAGAACAGTTTAAAAACAAAGTCATTGCAACGTAGCAGGAGAGGAATTCTATATGGGGAGGAGTAGCTGGGCTGCTCTGTAAGTGTTCGTCTGGGTGAATTGTTGGGGGAAACACTTTTCTGTGTAACATTCAATTTATAATGGCTCTTATTTATCATTTTATTCTTTTAACCAGTATTCATTAAGCATCCTCTCTATGCCAGACTCTCTGCTAAGCACAGCCCTACGCTGGTGACTGCCATGGAGGTGTCATCCAGCCTATGCTAATAATATCCCAGTGACTCCCACCTCTAGGGGTCACCAACGAATGTGAAGGTGAGAGCAGTCACAGCAGCGCTGTCCTCCCAAAAAGAACGGGAGGTAGAGAGGGTTCCTTCTTTCCCAGCACTGAACAGCATGGGAGAAAGGCTGGAGGTACCCACCTCTGAGGGACAGGATGGAAGCTCAGGAGAAAAGAATAAAAGATCCTCCCCTCCTTCTCTCCCTCCCCCTAGCCCCATTTCTCTCTTTCTCTTCCTGAAATTAATCCATAAATCATTTTGATTTTAGTCTCTGGCGGCTTAGAAAAACTTAGATAAAAGATAAGCAATTTCTTGTGGCCTTTTCCTGGCATAGACAGTCTAAAAATTTTAAAATTCAATGAAAGTATTTTCTTTGAAAGTTAATGTTATTGATAAATATCATCATTCTTCATTGTCATCATCATTGGTCATTTACTGATATTTAGTGCGTTCCAAGCACACAGATGTTTGCATGTGTGTCTTGTGAAATTCTCACAACTCTGAGAAGGAGGTGTTAGTATCCCCCTTATACAATGAAGGAAAATGAAAGTGAAGCCTATTTGTGTGATTTGCCAAGGCTCACACCTCTAATAAAAGGAAGAACCCAAATTAGATTAGATCTTCAAAGCTATAAATCATGCACCAGTTGCCCAAATTAACTGCATTCACTGTACCTTACGCACCTCTGATAAAAGTTGCCTGGAGGAGGATTCATTGAATTTCTCTTCTTTCCCCTGATTTATCTCCAAATGTAAACAAAGTCAGAGCTTCTATTAAGGGTGCCTTCAGAACATGAAAATGAGGCTAAAGCATGATGATAATTTAATGTAATTTTTAAATCTATTGTACGTTTAATATAACACTTTAACCTCTGAAATTTAGACAAATAAAGTTTTTAAAAAGAGAAAATAAATGTTTAAAAGCAGATGTATGCTAATTTCAGTGTTTTCCAGAGAAAGTCTGTATTGTTTGCTTTGATGAACAATATGACTTTAGAGATTGATGGCAGTCCTGAGAGAGGGAGGTCACATCTGCATACAAACCAGGCACTGTCATCAGTCACAGAAAGCTACCATTCATCAAGGTATCCTGCACAAGGAAATGTAAAATCAGACCTAGAAAGCCAGCACAATCCTGGGGACTGCGCATCAGAGAACGAGTATATTTCCATGCAAGAGTGACTCAGGTGAACCGATCTCTACCTTTCACAGAACCTGCAATATGTGGTTAACTACAGCACAGCCTTTGGGTGGAGAGAGAGAGATTTGCTGTCACAGAGGCCATTTCCTCATTAGTGAAGGCGAGGAAAGAAAGAACTGCAGAACCCCTTGCAGCAGGAAACACTGCCTGCAGGTCTTAAGAATGTTAGCGTTTCCACTCTTGTATTTTTCTTGTATGGGTTTTAGTGTCCACCAATTGCAGCATCCCTGAATTTGAGTCCTCGCTAGGCACTATCAATTAGCAAAGGGAAGCCGTGCAGGGCTTTCTGGAGGGCGCAGGCATTCCTCACGGAACTTATACTTACCTAAGCCCTCTTAGTGTTTCCATTTGTAAACTCCATCTTATTCTGATTTGTATTTTCACACTAATGATTGTTTCATGGGCTGTTTTTCTGAGCCATGTGTGCTCAGTATTCTCAGAAACATGAATATTTTGAAATAAATTGTTAAGGATGGAAAAGAATTTCAACTGGCTTTTTGTTAAGGTATAAGAAAAACAAAATTCACATTATTTATTTTATTTTATTTTATTTTATTTTATTTTATTTTTAGACAGAGTCTCACTCTGTCACCCGGGCTGGAATGCAATGGCCTGGCTAATTTTTATCTTTTTTTTTTTTTTTTTTTTAGCAGAGACAGGGTTTCACTATGTTGGCCAGGCTGGTCTTGAACTCCCGACCTCGTGATCTGACTGCCTCAGCCTCCCAAAGTGCTGGGATTACAGGTGTGACCCCCTGCACCCAGCCACAGAATTCACTTTTAAAATATGATTATGTTTGTCAAATGCCTGACACGTACACCATTTAAAGATGATACATAAACATCGGTTTGATTACAGGGGGATAGACTCTGTGTGGTTTTATTGATTCAAAGGTGTGTACTAATTATTTTTTGACAGTTGCATTAACTTTCTATTTGGGAAGTTATTTTGTTTGCTTCCTTGAAACTTTCCTGAGGGTCCAGTAATCACTGTTGTGCATATGAAGAGAAGCCAAAGAGAGAATGACCAATGTCATCTCACCTTGTCTCTTCAAATCCTCGCACTGTGATGGAGGCATAGCAGGTGTTCAGAAAGTTTAAATGAATGAATATGGCTTCCTTTCTTAATGTTCATGAAATTATTTAGAAAAAGAAAAGAGTCCTTGATTGAGACTGGGTCTGTAAAAGCACAGCAGTGGGCTCCTTCCCATCACATCACCTCACCTAAGGTGGATTCTGAAAACTCTCCCAAGGCCTGGTCCCAGGATTCACCAGGCAGCTCATGACCTGCACACTCACTGCAAAAGGTGCCTGAGAAAGCAAAGCAGGATCCACGTGGTTCCGCCTGAGGTAAGAGCGCAGGATCTGTGTCACGTGCCAACCTCAGACACGTGCTGGGCAGGGTTTTCAGATGCTGACAGCAGTTGGGTCTCATTAGAGACACATATTGTGATCAAAGTTCAAACAGGATCAGAGACAAACAGTTTGAATGAAACGAAGTACTAAAAACGTGGCTGTGGCTGCCAGTTATTTCAGATAAGCCTCCTTTGTCTGGGTAGCTGGGATGCCCGTATTGGGTCCTGAAAAGAAGAGACACAGGCGCAGGGCTCAGAGCTCACAGAGTCTTCTGGGAGACCCCTCGGGTCAGGCAGTGTTATGTCAGACTGCAGCTGTCTCATCTCCTGAAGAGTTCTGCAGTTCCCCTGTGCAGGGACCCCAACTTTTCAATGATGTTTGTTTGCAGTCGATCTCAAACTATGAGATCTAGATAATGACAATAGCATTTTCCTCACTTAAAAGGCAGATAAAAGCAGAAGTTGAGGGCACACAGTGGTCCAATAAATTTGAAAATGCAGTGTTTTGTTAACAGTGTAAATTACTGTCGTGATTGGTTGTTATTTTATTTCTAATTACTGACTAATATATAACTAACCTAAGTATAGTTGATTGAAAGTCTTCCTCAGTAAACAACTAAGAAAGATTTTTTGAATTTTTATTCTCTTGAAACTTATAAAAGAATAGTTGCATCTTAGGGTAATATTTTATTTGAAGAAAGTGTTAATAAATTAACTGACATTTAAATGATTCCTTGAGAAATCCATTCTCCTGGAGTTAGAAAAAGAGTTTTCCTTTTGCAGCTGGGGAATTTGCTAAATTTGCAGCATCAAAAGCAGAAACGAGGCTCAGCGATTTCCAATTCCATGGATCTGTCCATGAGACTTTGCTCCCTGCCTGGAGACTCTCACAGGCACTCCAGTTGTCTACCCAATATCAGATTTCCTTTCCTACTAAGAGAATCCCAACTGCATCAGAAGTGACAACATGCCCAAGTAACAACTCCATTTCCAGCATCTATTTCAGCCAGCTTGGTCAATGAATGAGACTTCGAGAAATCTTAGCATCTGCCTTATTGCTCTGGCCCCGTTCGCTCCTTCTGCTTGCTGGAATGTGGGTGTGGGAGCTGAGGGTGCAGCAGCCGTCCGGTGGGAGCCAAGTATGAGGGCGTACATCCAGGGGAGCAGCACAAAGACAGCAGGAGGCTGAGACAGGGATGATACAGTGGGCCCTTCAGAAAAGTCTTGATCTGCCTATGTGCTATTTTCAGCAGAAAAAAATAGACCTTGTATTTGTTTAACCTGCAGTTATTCAGGTTCCTCCTACCAACTGAATGAATTTCCTACCTGAAAAAGTGTCCCAGTGCAGTTCTTCAGCAAGACGGAAGATGAGGAAAATATTTTCTGTCGATTATTCGAGTTTGCTGTTCGGAACAGAAAGCCGCCTGCCTGTTACGAGGCCTGGCTCATGGCTGTGTCTGTCCTGTCCCACATGGGCAGAGTTCTGTTCGGTTTCCACTTGCTCCCCACCAAAGACAAGTTCTTTGCCAGCAGTGTGAGCATTCAGAACTTTGTTGCGATTGTGTATTTCTCTTATCCTCCATCAAATCAGCATTGTGTCTGCTCCAAGTTGAGCCCCTGGTATTCTGTTTGCTTTCATCACTTTGTACTTAAAGCAGAACATTCTGGGCTAACTTAATGCGCATGTGATTCATATCTGACAAACTGTCCAACCACTGCATGAGACAAGGGATTTTTCTCTACTGATTGAAAAATAGCACTCTGGTTGAGTGTTGACACAGCGTGACTTGCCCCTGGTGACGGAGAAACTTCCCTGCCGCTGAGTTTTGACAGATACCTTGAGCTTTTCTCGATTCCACCAAACAGGCTTTATACAGAGGACACAACAGGAAAAAAATTACAATCAGAAATGGTACAAAAAAGTTGGTGCTTAGCCAACACTCGTGATATTAAATAGTGGTGAGCAATTTACTAAAATATTAATTTGTCTACATTGTGTTTGTTTTTTCCTTCCATGACCCTCAACCTAGCACCAATCCCTCTTTCTTGAAATTTTAGGAGCTGGGGTGTCCTTTAGACAGTAGAAGCTTTCAATTTCTACTTTTAACTCTACTCCTCTAACTAAATTCCTGTTAGAAGTTATAGGCACTTCTTGTCTTTTATAGAGGCTAAAATGAACTAAGATTAGGGAGTGTCCTGAAGGAAGGGAAGAAAGGACTTGGTCTTTAAAGGCCTTAAGAGGGAGAGATTTTCTAACAGCTGAGATAAAAGTGGGGTGCCGTTTGTGCTGGGAATAGTTGGTGGGACCCCCGAGGGTTGGCTGTATGCCTCTAGAAAGGGTACAGGTGTCCTTGAGGTACAGGTGTCCCAGCCTCACGGGGGACTTCCAGAGCCAAGCATGGGAACAAGCAGTAGAGTCCCCAGACCTGAAGGTAATTTAGAGAGGGTAGAGAATGGATAACGTCCTAATGCCTGGGACCTCCCTTCGATCCTGGGCCTAGATAGATGTCAGGACCTTCACATGACAGGAATAGAGCTCAAGGAATCAAACAAGCAATGATGACGTGGATTTCATTTCCTGTCAATCAGTCCAGTGGTTGAACTCAAATTTGAGCTGACTGAAATGAACAAGAAATGTGGTCATTCCTCCCCACCTGACTTCTTGAACTAAGATTTTCCACCTCCTGTATTATAGATGAAAATGAAAGAAAAGCTATGCAAACACAGATCTTGCAGACACGATAGAAAGTCCCTCTACCCTGGTGCAATTTTTCTCTACTTGTGTCTGTTTTCTTATCAGGTGAAGAGGGATCATCTTGCCATAACTCAAAGCCTAAAGTTATTTCCTCCTTTGCTAATAGGAAGTTCTATTTTCATCTTTAAAATAACCCTTCAATATTTTAGTATACATTGCGTTACTCCTGAAGGAGATCTCTCCTCTTTAGAGTACTACAGGTATTATTTTCTCAGAACTCAGAGTCCTGCCTTTATTCCCTTGTTCCACAATGCCAATGCCTGGGCATAGAACGCTCACTGAAACAAACGATTCGTGTTAAGAAATGTACGTTTATTGGTGCTGGCAATTCAGGATGTGTTAGCAATAGTGATCAAATAAATTGTGATGTGGCAGTAATCTGTGGGTTTTACTGAGGTTTCTGGATGATTTTCAAGATATCAAACAAGTAGCTTGTCATAAAGTATAATTTGTTATGTAGATTAGAACTGAGAATTTTGAGATGGAAGCAAAAGAGAAATGAGGTGAAACTAATGATTGTGTTTTGCCTAGAAATAATTCTTTCTAATGATTTGAACTAAAGCAAGGGAATTCATTATTAACCTCCACTATATATGATGGAACAAAAAAAAAGGAGGAAGAAAAATGATGCTCTTGAATCGGGCCTGTGTCCCTTACAAAATTGAATGTGCGTTAAGTGCAATATGTCTGTCCATGTATACTTGTTTTTCATAAGAGGGGCAGTTCTATTTAAGTGAAACCCAGTTTCAGGGCAAGATGTTTAATTTAAATTCAGTCTTCTTACTAACAATTAGAGTAAGTGAACTAGAAATGAAATGAATCTGATTTGGGACAAGGTCTCCTTTTCAGCTTCCTGGTAAACACTGTGCTTGGGTTGTTTGCTGTGAGGCTGGGAACACTGGCACATTTAATCTCAGGACTGGTACTCACTGAATGCCAGCAACCCCAGCCACTCCTTGGTGATCAGTATCTTACAAGGACAACTGGCTGGTGACAGAAACCTTTTAACCACAGAAACCCATGCAAGGATTAGAAAACAGAAAACACTCTCAAATAAGACTGCATTTTTGAGGGATCTTAGGTCCCTCTGGAATTTCCCTTGGCAATTCATACATATCATAACCTGCATTTCCTGGGTGAGAGAGTTCATGGACACACCTGGCAGAAAGCCTAGTTACATCACGCCATTTGAAACCAGTTTGTGGACAGTTTGTATTTCAGAGCCAAACCTGTTTTGTCATTAAAATGAAAGTCTCAGCACCATGTGTAAGAGAAATTAAAAGCTATGTTTATCAAGAAAGAACTAGAATTTGCATAGTACAGTATCTAATAAAAAATTGGAAGCAGATTTTAAAACCTGATGGTGCCACAACTTGGCTAGGGTTCTCTGAGACCAGAGCCAGAGGTCACATTACCGAGGACTAAAGAAAAAGATGATGTGCTCCAAGTGGAAGGAAACATCTAGAAGTTAGGCTAAGAGTGCATAGAAAATTTCCTGAGTGGATGAACTGATTTCTCTGGAAGGATGCCCTTAAAATGGTGTTCTGCACGTTTGCGTGTTCCCATTCCAGAACTTAATACACGTTAAAGCCTATGTATCTTCTAAGTCTTTCAGTTTTTATTCCTGTTTTTGTTTTTTCTTAACTAGGTCTCAAGGGAGACTGGTAATAATAAATCTGCTGGTTTCAGGTCTGAGGTTGGCATATGCCACTTCAACCAGGAGGATGATTTCCAATAGTTAATTAGTGGGTGTTGATGGAGATGGTGGGATGGAGCAAGCAGTGGAAGACAGGAGGGAGAAGCAGTGGCCACAGTGGAGTCACTGAAATTGCTGCCCCTTGTTCCTGTACCTGGAGCCGCGGTGCTATGTTGCCACCGCACCTCTTAACGGCTCCGTCATGTGACTTTGAGGTTGATAATTAAACTTATGTGAATTACTCTCTTTGAGTAATAAAGGGAACTGTAAATTATTCCATCTTGGCAGCCATATCAAAGACAGGAAAATGCAACAGATGTCCATGGTAAGGTCGAAACTGAACTTTCATATCGGGAGCTGGGAAGGTAGCAAGAATATGGACCAGGTAGGGCAAAGGGTGAAGATCGAGCCCAAAGCATCGACTCCTCCTCTTCTGCTGTGCCACTCCCATTCATCCTGCCCCCCTCCCCCTGCCCCCCGTTCTCAGTAAACACAACCCACCCTCCGGGAATATGCTTTTTCTTTTTTTTTTTTTTTTTTTTGAAACAGAGCCTCGCTCTGTTCCGCAAGCTGGAGTGCAGTGGTGTGATCTTTACTCACCACACATTCCACCTCCTGGGTTCAAATACCTCAACCCCCCAAGTAGCTGGGATTACAGGCGCCTGCCACCATGCCCAGCTATTTTTTTGTGTTTTTAGTAGAGACAGGGTTTCACCGTTAGCCAGGCTGGTCTTGAACTCTTGACTTCAAGTGATCCACCTGCTTCAACCTCCCAAAGTGCTGGGATTATAGGGATGAGCCACCACACTCAGCCGTTCCAGGATTAATTTGCTCTTACCAAGGTACCTTCTTTTAGTAAACTGTTAAATAATGTTTTGCCTGCCCCCACTCCCCAAATCTTTAAAATTTAATTTGATGAAGCAAATCTAGTGATAGTGGTGATGATTTCAAATCTTCAAATGTCATAATTATCTGAATTTCTTTTTCTTTAAATTGTACTTTAGGTTCCGGGGTACATGTGCAGATCATGCAGGGTTGTTGCATAGATACTTACACGGCAAAGTGGTTTGCTGGCTCCATCCCCCTGTCACCTATATCTGGCATTTCTCCCCATGTTATCCCTCCCAACCTCCCAGCCCCTGCATTTCAACTGGGTATTTTTATTCCAGTTTTTTGCTTTATAGAAGAGTTTCAAATCGGCAGTAAAAGTCTTGCTACACAAATAATAAATGGAGCATCACAAAAATAAATGCAGTCCTTTAACCCTTATTTTTGGGCTTTTATTCTCTTTCTTTGAACTAATGTTTAGTTGTGGGAAAAATTCAATGTGACGTTATTTGCTTCAAAAGATATTTTGTTGATTGCATGAGATTTTTTTCTTGAGGTATGTTTTTGCCCTTCTGTTATACTCTGGCTTTTTATAGTATAATGAGAACAATGACCTCATTCTCTCCAGTTGATAATAATAATGGCACGCTTTTTATAACTCAAAAAGGCATCTGCGTGTTGATACGACAGTTAAAATTAACACAAGAGTTAGCCATTGCATACTTCACCTTATCTTGTGGAGCACAATAAACAAGACAGAAAACATGGGAATCTGGGGTGTGGTTAATCTTTGTAAATGATAATCTATGTTCCTAAAGAGACCTTTATCTTCTTTTTATGCTTTATTTCATAGCTAAAAAAATTAACCAAAGACCTCATATTGTTCAACACTAGCCCTTTCTGAATGGTACAAACAAGGCTAATACGGGGAGAAAATTGAAGTCCTATAATGAAGAGGTTATATTTAATTCACAATCACAGCATTTGATAGATTAATAAAAATGTAAACATTGATAAGCTGATCTTTCAGACTTTGAGGGGACACACATCTTCCACTTAGGCCTACATTCCAATTACATTTTCTGTGGAATATGAGTCTGCTTAGAAATCATAAAAATATCATTAAAACTGGAGGCTTAATTTTAAACAAGAAGGATGATCAATGAATTTAAAGACCCTGGCAAGATAAAAACTGGAAAACTGAATAAATAGAATAATCTTATGCAATAGCACTAGTATTTCTAAACTAATCTGTGAAATGACTCAATTCTAAATGGATAGAAAGGCAATATGTTAAACATGTGGTCTTTTTGTTTACAAATTAAAGCTGTGAGTGTGTTGAATTGCAGGTAGTGATAAATTCCAGAAGGAAATAAGGATAAGCCATTGCACAGTATCATAATGACCCATCCACGTACCTGTCTCCCTAACTGAATTAAAATATCCTTATAGGACTGCACACCATTTTTATCTCTTTTTTCAACCTCAGTACCCAACACTGCCTGGCACACACAGGCACTCAATAAAGGTTTATGTTATACACATTGTTGAAAGAAGGCAGATCTCATAATTCCCATTCTAGGCCACTGCTCTTTAAAAATGTTTAGTGCCGTGCTGCACCTAATGTAAAAATGCAAATCCATGTGAAGGCATATGTACCTTTAGTCTAATCAGCATGGGACACATTAAGATAATAGATAATTTCAGCTCCTTGAGAGCTTCTCATGATTCCTTCCCTGTCCCTCGTCTCCACTGGCCTGGCGTGCAGGGGGCATTGGCACAGGCCGGGATGAAGGGGCATAGAGGTAACCAGTAGACCCGTGAGCAGGTGGGCTACAAGAGTCCCAGGGGCTCTGCAAGAGAAGGCGGGTTGGTACTAACAATGAATTTTACCAGCTGCCCAACAGTAATTGTGCTCAGGCTTAATCACCAATCCAGATGTGTCAGGTGTATGTGGGAAGGGAAGACAACCCCACCACCACCTTCAGTGGAGGGGAAACGAGGGGGGCCTGAGGCTGAAAGACAGAGGAGGAAGAGGCAACCTTCTTCACACTAGGGCAAAAATGATCCTGTAACGTGGAACATTCACCCAGGAAACATGTATTTCTTGCATATTGTGTGTGAGATACTATTAACTGTTTTAAAAATACATCATAGGCAGTGGCTGCCTCTAATGAGCTAAGAATTTTGTAAAGTCAAGGGCTTAGAAAAGTGCACTGCAAGGTAAGCAGTGATCTCAGCCATGAGAGGGATCTAAGCAGACTTTGTGTTTAGGAGAGGAAAACCCCTTGGCTACCATGCCATAATGGTGAGCCTGGACTCCACCTTGGGACCCACCAGTTCACAGTCCTGACTGTAAAAGAAATGCAATTTGCTCAAAGTGAAATATGTCATGTCGCTCTCATGCCTCTACAACCTTCATTCTTCATCGCTTTTCAGATAACTAAAACCCTGTGCCATGGCCTGCAAGGCTCGAGGCCCTGCAGAATCTGCCTGTGTGCAGTCTGAAGCTGCAAAGCCAGGCACCTTCACACCTGATCTACAGGCACGGCCCGGCTTCTGTTGGGCGTCCCTGCTCCCATTGCTCTTAGGGGTAATTCTTCTGTCTCTCTGTTGCACTACACACACATGCGCACACACACACACACACACACATGCACACACACACACACTGTTTTTGATTCAATTCGTAGAGTGTTTCTGGAAACTGCCTTCCTCTGCATACTCTACTCCAGTAGTTGCTATGTTTCTAATACTCCCCTCCTACTCCCAGCACCTCGTTCGTGCCACCGTCATCTCTCATCCAGACGACTGCCAGCCTTGCCCAGCTTCCAGTTGCTCCCCTAGTATCAAGTATCCACACAGCAGGCGAAGTGTTGTCTATAAAATAGAAGTCAGATCTTTTTCCACCCCTTTAATGAAAATGCATCTGGAGTAAAATCCAGGTTCCTCTCTGGGGCCTCTAAGGCACTGTGCTAGCTGCCTATTTCTCCTCCTCTACCTCATCATTTGAACCCTTCCCGCCCTCCCACCGTATCCTCTCCCCACACTAGCTTCATTTTGGTTTCTCAAGCACTCAAAACACCCTCTGACTGCACAGACTCACACATTCTGTATGCCCGTGTAAACCAAAAATAAAATTCTAAGCCCCGGACCCGGCTGATGGACCCCACCTCCCACCTTCAGCCAAGGTCATTCCAAAGAAACCTGAAAAAATTCGTTCAGGCCACAGTGGGAAATGGAAGTTGGACATGCCTCATTATACACTCCTCCCTTTGGAGTTCAGGCACTGACCAGCATGAATGTTAAAACAGAAATCGAAAGACTAACAAAGCAGGCTCTTTGCAGCAATAAGGTACCAAGGAGACAGATAGCAGGGCCTGAAAGAAGTTGAAGTGTTTTACCCCAAAATATATTTCTTTGACATATTTTGAAATGGCCCTGCAAAGCTGTCTCCTGGGGAAAGTCTGCCTTCTACAGAGAATCGCTTTCCCTTTCCGTGTCTTTTCCCTGATCCAGGAGAGAATCAGCTGAGTCAGGTACCTTTTTAAGTCTGATAAGGAACACTTACCATCTGTTGTCTCTGAAGCTCGCTACTGGAGGCTTCACCTGGGTTTCCAGGACTTCTTATCTTAACCCAAACCCTGCTTTCTGTTGAGTCCGGGTCTTTAGACAATAACCTAACTCTTTCAACCAGCCACCAATCAGAAAATCTTTGAATCCACCTAGAAGCACCCCCACCTTCGAGTTGTCCCGCCTGTCCAGATTGAACCAAAGTACACCTTATATGTATTGATTGATGTCTTATGTCTCCCTAATATGTATAAAACCAAGCTGAAGCCTGATCGCCTTGGGTACATGTCCTCAGGACCCCCTGAAGCTGTGTCATGGGTTATGGTCCTCACATTTGGCAGAATAAACCTCTTCAAATATTTTACAGAGTTTGACCCTTTTCATCAACACCAAGAACATTCTTCTCACAGATGCCCCCATGCCTCTTCCGTTGAATGGGGCTTCAGCGTGAGTGCCAGTTCCCTGTGAGGCCCTTTCTAAGCAGCCAAACTAAAGCCAGCCCTCAGGCACTCTTTTGTCACGTGATCTGTTTATTTTCTGCATGACGCTCATTATCGAAATTATCAACTATTAATTTGTTTACTTATTTGTTTATTTACTACCATCCTCTGCTCTGGAATGCAAGCTTGTTAGGAAAAGCCATGCCAACCTTATTCATGCAGGGGCTGGTGCAGTCTTCAGGACTTACATAGTTCAACAGTTGCTTTCTGAGTCAGTGAGCCAGGCTTCTTTCTCTTGCTCTTCTCCGTCTCCATTTGCTCATTATATTTTTGTGTGATCCTATTTCGTATCCAGTGGAAAGTTTTCTGGAACCTGCACCTGCTTAGACAATTATGAGTGACCTTTTATGCATGGGCCACCTTTAGGCAACCTCCAATGTTAAAAAGGAAAAATAGGTTAATAATAAATTATGGAAGGATCTTCAGCATATTGTTAAAAAGTTAAAGACTCAGTGGCATTCATCTCTCTATGTGACTCACAGTGTTTCCTTACCTGTTTGTTATCTCTAAGCTTTTGGAAATAATTTCCATCAGCACCTTAGTTTTTTGTTGATTATGACTCCATCTCTTTGCTGGAAGCTTCTATTGCCTCTGCCATATGCTCGCATTTATTCACCATCTTTTGTAGGTCACCCATTGTACCCCAGGCAGTGAGATACAAAGGTAACTTAAAAATGGTCCCTGACCTCAGAAAGCTTGCAAACTGCTAAAGGAAATAGGTATGTAAACCAGCAAAAGCAGTAGGTGTCATAGGGTCTAGAATATGGTCTAGTTATGGGGAATCATAGGGACCCTAACAAGAGAGAGTGGTCCATTTTCCGTGAGACTGAGGGAGTCAGCAATGCTTTAGGGAGGCGTGATCTCACAGAGGAGGAACAGGCATATTTCTAGCAAGGAAGCAAGACTGGCAAAGGCTGGAGTTGTGAAATCACCCAGCACTTTGAGGAACTGCACAGAGTGTGGGAAGCACAGGGTGCAGGGGAAGTGGATTAAGAGACGAGAGGAGGCAGGCACACAGTGGAGGAGCAGCCAGGAGGATAAGGTATGCACTGCTGAAACATTTCAGTTTTGTCTCATGGGAAAAATAACCACTGTAGGTGTTGACTTTCTACCCTAAGGAATCCCAAGAGAGTCATAGTCCATTCACAGAATGAATTCTTTTTCTTCAGGTTTTCTGACGGAAATAAGTCCAGTTATGGCCATTAGCACATGTTTTTAACGACCCAGCAGAAACCTCCTCGCAAACAGTAGACTCCGTGACCTCCAACAAGCCAAGTTTGTTGTTGTTTTGTTGGTAATTTCTTGCACCATTTTTCTCATGCTTGTTTTCCACAAGCCTTTTGGGTTCACCAAAACCATGTATATACTCGTTATACTGTGTAAGTGGACTACAGTCCCAAAAATGAGAAAATGTCAAAGGTTTTACAGGAGCTAATAATCAGTACATTCAAGGCATCAGCAGAGACTGTTGTAAGTCTCCAGGCTCCTGTTGATGTTCTTAGCCTCATCTCACTTTAATTGCAAGAAAGAAATGAAGTTTTCATATGTTTGTTGGCCTCACGTATGTCTTCTTTTGTAAAGTGTCTGTTCATATCCTTCGCCCACTTTTGAATGGACTTGTTTGTTTTTTTCTTGTAAATCTGTTTTAGTTCTTTGTAGATTCTAGATATCAGCCCTTTGTCAGATGGGTAGACTACAAAAATTTTTTCCCATTCTGTTGGTTGCCGGTTCACTCTTAATGACTGTTTCTTTGAGGGGAAAAAGGGGAGGGACAGCGGGGGGTGGGGAGTTGGGGAGAGATAGCATGGGGAGAAATGCCAGATATAGGTGACGAGGAGGAAGGCAGCAAATCACACTGCCATGTGTGTACCTATGCAGCAATCTTGCATGTTCTTCACATGTACCCCAAAACCTAAAATGCAATTAAAAAAAAAAAAGAAATGAAGTCGTCATAAGGAAAGAAAATGAAAAGCTGACACATTTTTTTCATACCTTTGGATTTTCTCAAATTATTACATAGAGTATGTTCATGGAGCCAATTAATTCTTTAGTCAACACATGTTCGGTTTTATGTTTAAACGTAGATTTTGATCTTATTCATCATGGTAGATGATGTGGGTTTCTTTAAGCCTTATCTGTGTCTCTCCTTCATGGCTCACTGTGAGCTGCAGGCTTGCCTAACAGACATCAGTGCTTATGGCAACCTCAGCTAAAAGGCACCTGGTAGTGTGGAAATGTGGCAAATGGCAGTCTGTAATACCCAGCATATGCTAAGCAGCTTATTTTACCATATTTTTTTTCTGCTGCTTAAGGGAGAAAGAGGAGAAAAAGTGAGATTTAAAAATACAAAATTAAGTAGTTATCTAAGTTTGTTTTCTGTTGTTCTAACAGAATACTATAGATAGAGTGATTTATAAAGAATTGAGGTTTATTTAGCTCATGGTTCTGGGGGCTGGGAAGTCCAAGACTGGTGAGGACCTTCTTTACATGGTGGAGGGCATCATCTGATGAGAAAGCAAGAACTTTTCCTCTCAAGTCTCTCTTCCTCTTCCTATAAAGCCACCAGTCCCACCATGGGGGCTCCCTACTAATGACCTTATTACCTCCTGATATGGTCTGGCTTTGTGTCAAACCCAAATCTCATCTTGAATTATAATCCCTAGGTGTTGAGGAAGGGGTTTGGTGGGAGGTGACTGGATGATGGGGGTAGTTTCTCCCATACTGTTCTCATGATCATGAGGGAGTTCTCCTGAGAGCTGATGGTTTAAGTGTGGCGCTTCCTCACTTTCTCTTACATACTTTCCCCTGCCACTTTGTAAGATGCACCTTGCTTCTTCTTCACCTTCCACCATGATTTTAAATTTCCTGAGGCCTCCCCAGCCATGCAGAACTGTGAGTCCATTTAAACCTCTTTCCTTTATAAATTACCCAGTCTTGGGTATTTCATTGTAGCAGCATGAGAATGGACCAATACACTTCCCAAAGGCCCCACCTCCAAATACCATCAACGTATGAATTTCGGGATTAAATTTCCAACACATTAAATTTGGGAAATATTTCAAACCATTACCATAGTAAAGGAAAATAGAATATTTTAACTTTAAAGAAAAAGTTACTAGAGATGCTTTAATGCTATCAAAAATCCAGAGATTTATAAAGCTCACAAAGGATTTTGCTGTAGGCAAGATAGTGGGGTCATAAAGGTGGGAGTTGCAGGGAAGAAGAAGTGACTTCTATTGTGTGTCTCCTACCTGCCAGGCAGTGACCTAGGCATATTAATTCTTAATCTTATTTATTATTTGCTATAATTTTGGATGTAGTCAGATGGTATTCTTGGGATTTTACCTAAAAGGAAGCTAAAACTCAATGGGTTAAAAAACTTGCCCTGGTCACATAGCTGTGTGGGAAGAAATGAAATTGGAATCTGGCCTGATCATGAAACCCATAATCTTCCCACTGCATGGCACTGCTTGCTCTAAACTAGGAACATCCTAGTTAAGAGGCATGCTTTAAATTGGACATTGAACTAAATGAGTAACAGAACGGAATGTGAGAAATGCAGTGATTTGAATTCCAGTGTTTGTTTGAATTGTATACGTGTTAAGAAACAGCTAAATCTGAATGGAAAATACAACAGTGTTGTAATCTAAAATGTAGGTTTATACCTTACTTACATTTATTGAGTGCTATGTACTGAGAATCACAAAGGCACATTTAATTTCATTAAACAGTGATTCATTCCACAGAACTAACAACCAAGGCAGCGCCTTGTCATCATTTGACAACTTACCATGATTTACTTCAAGTAACTAAAAGAACATGGTATCTTAATGCTAACTAGGGTCCCAGATGTAAATTAACAACAGCAAACGTCATAGATAGCATGTGTGGCAGTGAAGGAAGACTTTGACGAGTAGTAAGTTCTATGATGGATTTGGTGGGAGTTCCAATTTCTAACGAGGGTACAGACACATGGTTTCTATTCTGTTTTAATACCTGGTGATTCTTCAGTGTTTGTATTTACCAAAGAAAAATAGACCTCTCTTACTGTGCTTTTAGAAAATGCTTTCCCGAATGGTTTTTCAGAGAGGAAAATGTGTTACCAGATCAATGTACTTAAGGAAATGAAAAGCCCTTGATTAGCAGCCAAGAAGCCTCCTAATGCAATGACATTTGCCTCCAGGGATTTCAAGTGGTTAATAAAACCTAGCGCTCTCAGTGTAAAGTGCTTATGTTTGCTATGTGCTATTCTGAGGTACACTCATAAACATTGATAGGACATAAAAAATGGGGCCCCCAAATAGATGAATGTGCATGTCCACATATGTCCTGGAGCAAAAGCTTTATCTACATCCCACACTTGAGTTGTGTAGCTGAAGGTACATTTACCACATGCACAGCTTCAAATGAACTCTTCACAAACCTGAGTCCTTCTCAATAGCTCCTAAAATCTTGGAAAGAATGTAAGACTGTATTTCAAGGAAAAACTATGCCCTGGATCAAACAAAGCAATTAATTCTTGGAGAAACTAATAATCTCTGATGGTTTCTACAGGGGCAAAGAAACCATTAGACTGGTCTTTATTATTACATCATTTAAATGTGTATATAAATATGTAATGAGATTACTGTCTTTATGACATCTTCATATAAATATGTGAGTATAAGATGCTCTCATTTTAAGTCTTAGGAACCCACTAAATCTAGTGGAAAACATTTTAATGTTACAGGAGAGCTTCACAGCACTCAAGGACAAGAATGCATTTGGAATCGGGGACTAGCCAATTCTCTGTGTCTGTCGTGTCTCTCTCTCTCTCTCTCTCTCTCTCTCTCTCTCTCTCTCTCTCTCTCTCTCTCTCTCTCTCTCTCCCTCCCTCCCTCCCTCCCTCCCTCCCTCCCTCCCTCCCTCCTCTATCTCTGTGCAGCTTCTTCATTCCTTTTTCTTGGGGGGGGATTTCTCCAGCCTCCACGAGAATTTCCAGTTGGGCATTTTTCCCATCAAGAGAAACACTTTGAGAGTAGAATCTCTTAACTCCAAATTCAGATTCACAGTAGACAGATTTCATTCCATTAAAGCATTGTGATTCATTTCACAAACTGAATAAGCAAGGCAGCGCCTTGTCATCTTTTGACAAAGGAACCTACTATATCCTAAGTGGCTGAAAGAAAACAGTATCTCAATGCTGAAAGTATCCCAGATGTGAATTACAACAACTGTGTTCCTTGCCTGGGTTCAGACATCTGCCGTTCCCTGAAACAGTGAGCGGTAGCCAGGAGCATGTCACTTGGCTATTCTAATGATATAAGGGCAGGTTCACTTCCCCTCAAGAAGATGTGGTGAAGAAAATTCAATTTCTCTTCATCCGTGACCTCTTATAGTTAGATTTTAGTTCAAATGGGGCCATTGCATTTTGTAGCTAAGCTTAAAAACGAACAATTATTACTATCAGTCTTATATTCTCTGTGAATTTCTCCTTGCCTAGAATGTCTGTTCCCCCACTTCCTTGCTGACTCGCTGTTCACCTCCAGAACTCAGCTCAGGTTCTGCTTTCTCTGGGCTGACTTCCTCAACCACTCCCCTCTGTACTTCCAAGACACCTCATTGTTCATTCTTTAAAGAAATGCTTGTCACACTCTTTAGCATAGAACCTGTTTGAGAGCTGTGATGGATAATTCACGTATTGAGTATTTCATTTCAGAGACTATTCTTAAACTCTGACTCCTGTAAGTAACCAGAGTAACATCTTTATTTCCTTCATCCATTTGATGTTCACTGAAAGGTTTACCAAAAGTCCCGGACACAAAGGTGTCACAGTTTTGCCTTCAATTTAGAAAATACAAAAATGATATTCCCTCTATTTCTTCATCAAAACTCGTTTCAGGTTCTTAGACAATCAGCTCCATTAAAAAAATTACTTTGGAACACTTGCCATGTTTCTGCTCCAAGTCTGTGGCATAACGTTTGATTCATTTCTGTTATGATACCATATACACATAGCTAGGAGAGTGTTTGAGAACTTTCACAAATACAATATAGAGAAAGTTTGCACTTACAGCTCACATTAAAAATAAGATTGCATGTTTTATTTCTGAAAAGTGGGCAGAAGATGTACCTCATTAATGTGTCCCTCTCATGTTCTCTTTTTTATACACGCAAGAAATAAAGCATCCAGCTGCCCGAATCTGTCCCTGTGTGAATACCTATCCAAGCACGTTTCATGGGGTGCATTTGGGGTGTAGTAGAAATCCTGTATTTGAACAAACTAAAAGAAGCCAAGATCATGCCTTAAAAAAACACCTCAAAAATAACATACTTTCTGCTTATACATACATATTTGGAAAATGATACACACTTGGTCCTATAAAACATTGTAGAAGTGTTTTCTTTTTCCTTTTAGTTTTGATGTCTTCATAAAATTAGCTTTATGATACCTGACTCCCCAGATAGTTGGGATGGTTGCTATTATTTATCTGAAACTCCAAGCATATATTATCATTTCCTTTCCCTTTTTCTTCAAGCTGAGGATGGCACTGAGAAACCAGCTCAGGGTCACCACTAGACATGTGCAGGGAGAAGGTCCTTTACATGCAGTGTATACACACCTCTCATTTCGTGGGTATTTGTGGGAGTTTATTTCCACTAACCCACTCCCATCACTTATACTTAAAGTGTGGTGACCTTCACGATCTCCTAAGGATCTCTGCAGGGCGGCAGGCACAAAGGGAGAGTGAACACCAGGACCAAGGGGTCAGAGAAGGACCTAGTGTCCTCAAGTGGTGATTTGCTTCATGGTAAATAATTTAAAGCACTGTTTTTATGTTAATGCAAGTAAACAAAAGGAGAAATCACAAAAACATTGTGTGCTAATGAGAGGTCACTTCCAACTCTTCTCAGACACCGGGGTTTGAGTCCACATACCTCTGCTCTTAGGGTTTTGGGTGGACTTGAGAAGCCTGCTCTACTGAGTATTAGAAAGAGGCATAAGCAGAATAACCTACCACAGAGGCTAGAATCTGGCAGCCGACAAATTCCATTGGAAGTACAGCTCATATGTGGAAATCAGTTTTTTCTCTTTAAGATTCTTCCTATCATTCAAGGAAATCTCTAGAAAGCTACAGCCATATCAAACTGTGGAACACAACAGTAACAAACAACCGAATGACCTGAGTTTTCTAGGACAGACTCAAATGTTTCCATGAATAGGACTGTATTTGTTAGACTGTGTACTCCATTTTTTGGCAGGTGACCTTACCCATACCTATGGAAGAGGCATATGATCTGGGACTACAGAGAATAGTATCTCACTCTGCAGATACCAGTCTAGAATAGGAGATTGCAGTGAGGTTGGTGAACATGCGGCAATGGGCCCAAAGCACTAGTCCTTAACCTATTTTCTCTTCCAACCTGCCTGAGTGATGAGCGACAGAGGGTGTATTAAAAAGTAAAAAATAGGAGCAGAATTTGCAGTTTTAGAGAGTGCCCTGGGGACGTTCACAGGATCAGCTGCCTGTAGCTGTGCTGACGCCACGGATTTTTGTTACTATGCTAAATGTATTAAAAGCTTTGAATTACAGTATCCTGGAATGATTTGTTCATTCATCAAACAATTATCTTCTGGTATGAGCCAAGCTCTTTATGTAAGGGTCCCTGTTACATATGTGAAGTTTTTCTCGACAGTCTTGTATTACTCAGTGTTCTCTAGAGGGACAGAACTAATCATATGTATGTGGGGCCTTGTGATTGTGTAAGTTAATAGTTAATCAACACCGTAGATATATATGTATTTATTAAGTATTAACTTACACAATCATAAGGCCCCACAATAGGCTCTCTGCAAACTTGAGGAACAAGGAGAGCCAGTCCGAGTCTCAAAACTGAGTAACTTGGAGTCTGATGTTTGAGGGCAGGAAGCATCCTGCATGGGAGAAAGATGTAGGCTGAAAGGCGAGGCCAATCTCGTCTTTTTACATTTTTCTGCCTGCTTTTATTCTACCTGCACTGGAAGCTGATTACATGGTGTCCACCAGATGAAGGGTGGGTCTGCCTTCCCCAACCCCGACTCAAATGTTCATCTCCTTTGGCAACACCCTCACAGACACACCCAGAATCAATACTTTGCATCCTTGAATCCGATCGAGTTGACAGTGTTAACTATCACAAGCCTTCTACAGGTTATAATGTAATGCAAAAAAAAAAAAAAAAGTAAATACGATTAAAAAATATTCAATAAGGACAGCCTGTAAGTGTAACCTCTTGCTTATTCTTGTCTCATAGAGATGACCATGAGTCAATCTACCTTTCCTTTATAATCATATCATTATATTTCCTGAAAGGAATGTAAAAAAAAAAAAGGAACACTTTAAAAAATATGTTTGTAAATAAGATTGTAAATACCAAATCATGGTCTTTGTGGTAGATGAGGTTAAAGTTCTTCATGTCTGAGAAGATAGAGGCTTTCTGAGCTTAACAATAGCCACGTCAGAGGCAAAATATGAACGATAAGCCACTCCTCCTCTCTGGTCTGAATGGTTTTTAACAAGTGCTCTTGGTATTAGTCAAGGGTTCCCAGGGAATATATGTTATATGTATATATAACATATATATATGAAACATATATAATCTCCGTATATATATATCTCCATATATATATATATATGGAGATTTATTACAGAAATTGCTTCATGTGATTATGGCAGCGAGGAAGTCCCACAATCTGTTGCCACAAACTGGAGAACCAGGAAAGCCATTGGTATCTTGGTCTGAGTCTGAGAGGCCAAGAGCCAGGAGCACCAACATCTGAGGCCAGAAGATAGATAGGTGTCCCAATTCAACCTCAGAGGGAGTGAATTTACCCTGATGTGCCTTTTTGTTCTATTCAGGCCCTCAACAGATGAGATGATGCCCACACACACTGGGGAAGGCGGATCTTTTTTACTCAAGTCTGTCAACTCAAATGCTCATCTCTTCCAGAAACACCCTCACAGACACACTCAGAAATCACGTTTTACCAGCTATCTGGGCATCCCATAGCCCAGTCAAGTTGAAACGTTAAAATTAACCATCATATGCTCTTAAGTATATTTCAACCCCACTCAATAAAACTAGAGTCTTATGAAACGTATGATATATACACATCAGTGGTTTTCAGCACAGGCAGTTGACCACGCTTACTTACTCAAAAAAGAAAAGATGGGTTTTTAATATCACTCACAAATCAAAGCCAGGAAGTGTCTTTTTTGATGTAGGAGGACAGAGCTATCACTGCAGAAAAGTTTTCCAAGGCCACTGATGCCCAGATACCAAGGAGCTACATGCTGTCATTTGCTTGAGTCTCTCTGACAACCATGAAGACACTGTCTTCTTTCCCTCTAACAACTGGTTTGTAAAGTTGTTAGACTCTCGACATATGGGACAAGCCAACAGAATGTTAGACTTCCTGTAATATCTCAGCAAGACTGCCTTGAGAACTCATGGCATGTGGATGATTCAGAGAGTTGTGTGTTTTTCCCAACTCAGTCATTACCAATTGTACATCCCACATGAAAATCACTTTAGCATTTTTCCATATTTTAGGGGGAAGTGGTGACTCGTGCCTAAGAGGCAGGATGAGAATATAGGTCTCACAGGCATCTTCAAACGAGGTTCGCCTCTGCTCTACATTTGTGCCGTGAAAGAGGTTCATTTCATAACAAGGCAGAGACCAGTTCTAAATCAGTATCTGCACAGTCCTGAAGAATTGAAGGCTTATGCAATTGCAGTAGTCTCCAGGGTGGGTGTGGATCAAAAAGCAACGTGGAAACCTTTATGCCATTTCAAGCAGCTTGTCTCCTCTGTCCCAGTTGTTCTGGTAATTTTAACAACCATATGCTTCTCTTCTGTTTTCTGGCAGCCTCGATCTGTTCTTTCTTTTTTAGTCAATAGAAATTAAGTGGTTTGGCCATCAACATTCCTGTCTGTCGTCTCTCAGTCTCCTGTGAACAGGACCAGATGGAATAAGCTCTTTGATAGTTACACATTTATTGGAATTGAAATAATGGGCTGCTGATTTTCTATTTTATAGGCAAAGCCCCAGAGCTGCCGCTGTGAGAGTGTGGCCTGCTGGGCTACTGTCTTATTCTGCAGCAAGGGGTGAAGCCTCAAAGATTATGTCTAAAAGAGTAATCACAGAGACAGGAGAGGGGTTAGTCAGAAGCAAGAACCACAGAGCATATAAGTAAGGAATTATCTGCACTGGAGAGGACTTCTTTTATGATGGGAATACTTTCAGAATCTCAACAAATAAAATGGCAAGGAGAGGGAGAGTGGCAAACGACAATCTTACCGAGTTTGAGTGGTCAAATCAGAATGTGACCTGGAATTCATAAATTCTTATTTGTCAATTGGACAGAAATAATAAAAAGGACATTTTCATTAAGGAAAATCCTACTTCAAATACAATGGGCTGAGCCTTGCAGTGTCTCCAGTCAGAATCTGCAGTGGGCTTGGCGAAGCGCCGGTGGTCCCATTGTGCAGTATCTGCTCTCTAGAATGGCAACAGAGACAACAGGGTGTGCCAGGATACCAGGAGCTTCACTAGACCCTGAGCAGGACAAAGCCACTCTGTCAGTCTGCTAGAGCCCTAATCAGACAGGGTCCTCGAAGAACAGTGCTTGTTTCAGTAAGGACCAGCTCTGTAAGAGGCGATTCTAATATCATTCTCATGATTGATGGGCATTGTCCAAAAGAAACAAACCATCCAACCTTTTCCATACCACCTAGCAGCAGTCAAGTCCCTGTGACACAGATGTGTCACTACCGTGTGCTGCTTTAATATATATAAGCCACAGTAGTGGAAGGGCCGCAGAGATACTTTAGTTTGGTTCATCTCGGTGCATCTAATAATCTCAAGCAACTTGAAAACGTTTTGGATATGTTAGCTATAGAAGTGAGGCTTAGTACTGAACCCTGCAGGCTTAACAGTCAGATAAAAGGCTCTCTTTGTCGAGAAATGTCCTAGACAGGCATGGTGGTGTGTGCCTGTAGTACCAGCTACTTGGGAGGCTGAGGTAGGAGGATCCCTTGAGCCCAACAGTTTGAATCTAGCCTGAGCAATGTATGGAGACCCTGTTTCTTAAAAAAAAGAAAAAAAGAAAGAAAGAAAGAAAGAGAAAGAAAGAAAAGAAAAGAAAAAAGAAAAAAAAAGAGATGTTCTTTTAAAACTTGGGCTTAATTCTGAACCATTAGAATCTTCATTTGTGTGACAGTTTTTCTGATACTTTTTAAAAGTTTACCTTTCATAAATTTGTGTCCATTTGAATTTTTATTTGCATTCAAGTTGATTCTCTGGTTTCAAAATCAGAGTCACAGCAGTTGTTGACACGGAAAAAAAAATTGGCCAAAGCAAAAGTTGGCATGGCGAGTCGTGGGATTTCATGAGTTAAAAGTTATCATTCCTTGTTCAATAACTTTTACTTCTCTTTTATTCCATGATATTCAGGGTTCTGTGGTTAAAGGCACTCAGGAACTTGCAGGCTGCCTTTCCCTAGAATGCCCTTGAAGCCCAGGATCAGCATGGGGAGCACTACAAACTTGACCTGGATCCTAGAGCCCTTATGAAAGAATCATTGCCACACATCCCCTTCTCTGCCTCCATTCCACTGTACTCATATAATTTGGGGGTATCTGAGGCTGCAGCTTAAAGCATAATTCTCAAAGAATCTCTGAGTCTATTGGATTTTTGGAGTGGCCCCAATCCCAAACCATGACTTGAGGACAAATTTGGGGGTTCTTAAATTTCTGGGCAAGTTCAGATTCCACAGTGTAGGCCAGGTCAGCCCTGCGTCTTGGCATGAATGTGAGAAGCCTGTGGAATGCCAAAGGACTCGTAGCTCTGATCTGAGATATGCTGTTTGCTCTTTGATGAGACTAGCCATCAGAAATGATAGTAGAAAAATCTGAGTGCTTGTCTGTTAAGCCAGTTTCTGCCTGATGAACAGATCTCCTTAAATGTGAGCCCAGCGCTTCTTCGGTTCATTCTAGGGCCCTAGGGTACAACTTATGGCTTGGAATAACTCATTGCTAAGCTGTCTGCGGGGTTTAAATTGTCACATTCCTTCTGGAGTCAAGGCTGCTATAATCGCTGCAGCCGTCTACAGCAGCTCTGGGAAGGGCAACAGGGTGGAGTGGAATTTCACACATGCCATATGTCACTTACTCATCCTGCAAGATCTGGCTTGGACATGCTGCATTTGGGAGGAGAGGAGTAGATATGTCTGGAGGATACAATCACGGGGACCCCAGATCCTGCAAGGATGGATTCTGAGCTATAACTGTTCGCCGTTGACGCACGTGTTCAGCTTGGTTTTCTGGTCCCAGCATTTCGGCACTCAGCAGTCACCTCCCCACTGGGCAGGGTGAGAATTTGGTGCATCAAGTCAAAAGATACTGAGGGCATTTTAAAAGGAAACCAATTCAGTCCATTTTCTCCAACCCCAAAGAAAGTGTCCACTCACTGGGGAGAAATAACAAAATTAGATTTTGATTTCTTCTCTTAGAACAAGGTTTTTCCTCTTAATCGAGGCTCAAATACAAAGTGGTAAAAAGAATTAAAACACTATCAACATTGAGTCTATTATTAAACACAAGATAAGTGTAAGTTTTGGGGACAGAATTTATTCAATTATTTTATCCTTTGCCATTTTTTATTATTTAAAAATCTCTCTGTCGCCTCTCCCGTCACACCAAAGAATCCCCAGGGAGCATGATCCCTAGTGAGTCACATTTCTATTCTGGATATCCTCATTCACAAAAGATGTTGTCATTCTTTACTTTCCCTAGTTTTTATTTGACAAATAGGACTTTTTCTCTACATTTAAATATCATAAATAAAATTTTCAAACACAAATGCCCTTGGAGACTGAATCATAACCCCATTCTCCTCCTTCCCCCTCCCCCAAACTTTCCTTGATTTGAATTACAAGCCCAGGGGGAAAGAAATAGCAATTTAAATTGATTAATGGAGCACTCAGCAGAGGCCCGTGCTTCCTATTCTCTGCCTTGCTTTCTACCTCATTGAATAAATGTACACTATTATCTCAAGCTCACTTTAGGCTTTACCAGTGAAATTGTCCTCAATAGAATTGCCAATGTCCTTTTGGTTAGCCTTAACCAAGTAATATTCTCAGTCATGTTCTAAAATCAGGTTTATGAAAGTATAATTTATATACAGCATTCACTGTTTTTAGGAGTACAGACAAATGAATTTTGAAAAATGTGTCAAATTATAGAACTTCCAACACATCAACGTACAGAAAATTTCCGTCACTTCAAAAAGGGTCCTTGGCCTATTCAGTTGATTTTCTTCCTGACCCCAGCCCCTGACAGATCCTTATCTGCTTTCTATCCCGATAGTTTTATCTTTTCCAGAATGTATTACTAATGGAAACATGCAATATGTAGCCTTTTGGGCCTGGCTTCGTTCACTGGCATGCATTTGAGGTGCATCCATTTGTTGCAGCCAGCAGTGGCCTCTTCTTTTTTGTTGCTGAGTAGCTTTCTGCTATATGGATGTACCATCCTTTATGCTATATGGATATACCGTCCTTTATGTACTCTCTAGCTGATGGACATTTGTGTTGTTTCCCGGTTTTAGTGATCATGAATACAGCCTCCATAAACATTCACTTTCAGGTTTTTGTATGAACATATTTTCATTTCTCTTGGATAAATACCAAGGAGTGGGACTGCCAGGTGGCATGAAGTTTATGTTTAACTATATCAGAAACTATCGTCCAAGGAATCTGTAGTACTTTGCATCACCACCAGCTGTGAATGAGAGTTCCTGTTGCTCCACATCCTTGTCAGCATTTGATATTGTCAGATTTTTTTTGTTTATATTTTGTCCAGTTTAAAGATATGCAATAGTTTTCATTTGTGTTTTCCTAATAACTAATGGTATGGAGCATTTATCATGTCCTCATTTACATCTGCATCTTCTCTTTGGTTAAAGTGGCTGTTCAAAATTTTGGCCTATTTTGCTTATCTTTTATATATATATTATTGTTTTAAGTTTGGGGGTACATGTGAAGAACATGCAGGATTGTTGCATAGGTACATACATGGCAATGTGGTTTGCTGCCTTCCTCCCCATCACCTATATCTGGCATTTCTCCCCATGTTATCCCTCCCCAACTCCCCACAACCCCCGTCCCTCCCCTAGTTCCCCCCGACAGACCCCAGTGTGTAATGCTCCCCTCCCTGTGTCCATGTATTCTCATTGTTCAACACCTGCCTATGAGTGAGAACATGCGGTGTTTGATTTTCTGTTCTTGTGTCAGTTTGCTGAGAATGATGGTTTCAAGTTTCATCCATGTACCTACAAAGGACACGAACTCATGGTTTTTTACGGCTGTATAGTATTCCGTGGTGTATATGTGCCACATTTTCCCTATCTAGTCTATCATCCAGGAAAACTTCTCCAACCTAGCAAGGCAGGCCAATATTCAAGCCCAGGAAATACAGAGAACACCACAGAGATATTCCTCAAGAAGAGCAGTCCCAAGGCACATAATTGTCAGATTCACCAGGGTTGATATGAAGGAGAAAATGCTAAGGGCATATTTATTTTTAATTGGGTTGTTTATTACTACCGAGTTGTGTAAGTTCTTTTTATGTTCTGTATACCAGTCTATTATCAGATACACATTTTGTAAATATTTTCTCCCAGTCTGTGGTTTCCCTTTTATTTAGCAGAATATTTTAATTGTGATTAAGTCCAGTGAGTTAATCTTTCTTTTTATGACTTGTGTAATTTGTGTGCAATATAAAACATTTTTTCTAACCCAAATTTACAAAGATTTTCTTCTTTGTTTTCTTTGATAAATTTTATAGTTTTTTATTGTTGCAGAATACACATAATATTAAAATTACCATTATAACCATTTTAAAGTATATAATTCAGTACCTTCACAATACTAGGCAACCATCACCACTGTTTAGTTCAAAAACATTTTTATAGCCAGGCACAGTGGGTTATACCTGTAATCCCGCCGAGGCCGAGGTGGGAGGATCACTTGAACCCAGAGGTTAGAGACCAACCTGGGCAGTATAGTGGGACTCTGTCTCTACAAAATATTAAAAGTTAGCTGGGGGTGGTGGTGTGTACTAGTAGTCCCAGCCATGAGGGAGGCTGAGGTGGGAGAATCATTTGAGCCCAGGAAGATGAGGCTGCGTTGAGTCATGATTGCACCACTGCACTACAGCCTGGGCAACAGAGCAAGACCCTGTCTCAAAAAAAAAAAAAAAAAAAAAAAAAAAGCATTTTCATCATCCCTAAAAAAAAAAAAAAAACCCATACCCACTAAGCAGCCACTCCCCATTCTTCTGTTTCCCCCAGCCCCTTGCAGGCACTAACTAACTTCCTGCCTATATGGATTTGCTTCTTCTGAGTGTTTCCATATAAATGGAATAGAATCATGATATGTGTAGTCTTTTGTGTCTTCTTTCATTTAGCATAAAGTTCTTAAGATTTTTCCATTTTGGAGCATGTATCAGTACTTCATTCCCTTTTGTGGGTTAATAATATCTCAGTGTATGAATGTACCATATTTTCTTTATTCATTCATTAATTGGCGGGCATCCGGTTTGTTTTCACCTTTCGGCTCTTATAAATAATGCTGCTGTGAGCATTGATGTACAAGTTTTGTTTGAAGATCTGTGTTTACTTTTTACACAGGAGTAGAATTGCTGAGTCATATGACAATTCTGTGTTTAATTTATTAAGAAATCATGAAACTGTTTTCCACAGTCGCTCTGTTGTTTCACGTCCCTCCAGCCGTATGAGTATTCAAGTTTTTTCACATCCTTAGCAACATTTGTGATTTTTTTTTAATTATTGTTATTCTCATGGGTGTGAAGTAGTATCTTACTATGGGTATGTTTTGCATTTCACTGGTGACCAATGATATTGGGCATCTTTTCATGTGCCTGCCCATCATTTGATGTCTTCTTCAGAGAAAAGTCTCTTCAAGTCCTTTTCCCATTTTTGAATTGGGTCCTTTGTCTTTCTGTTGTTAGGTTATAGTTTTGAGTTTTACATTTAGCTCTATGACCCATTTCAAGTTAATCTTTTTGTATAGGGTCCAGTTTATCAATGTTCATTTTTACACATATGGTTCCAGTCTTTGTTTAACAAGACTATCCTTTCTCCATTGAATTGCCTTAGCACTTGTGTTGAAGGTGTGGGTTCTATTCTCTTCCACTGATCTATGTGAACTGCCTTCCTCCAAGGAAGAAATGTTTTATCTCATATGCTCATAGAATGTCCAGTCTTCAACACTGTAGGTTTATGTAAGGTCATGAAATCGGGTAGGTGAGGCCTCCAACTTTGTTCTTCTTTTTCGAAGCCGCTTAGGCTATTCTACTTGCTTTGATTTTTAATATAAATTTAGAATAAAATTTCCCATTTCAAAAGATAGCTTTCTGGGATTTTGATGGAAATTGAATTTTAATTGGGGTTTATTGCATTGAATCTAAGATCTCTTTGGAGAGAATTGATATCTTAACACAAATGAGTTTTCTCATCCATGAACATGATCTCTCTCTCCATTCTTTCAGGTCTTACTTAGTTTCATTAATAATTTATAGTTATAAGTAATAATTTATAGTTTTCAGCATACAAATCTTACATGTATCTTGTTAGATTTATTTCTAAGTATTTTTTGTTCCTATTGCAAATGGTATTGTTTATTAATTTTCATTTTTAATCATATATTGCTACCATATGGAATTATTGATTCTTATATATTTACTTATATCCTACAATCTTGTTAAGCTTATTTATTAATTCCAGTAGCTTGTTTGCATATTCTTTGAGATTTTCTATGCAGACAATTTTGTCATCTACGAATAAAAACAGTTTTATCTCTCTTTTTTCTACCTCTATGCCTGTTAATTTTTTTAGTCTTTTTGCTCCAGCTAGAACCTCTAATACAATCATGAATAAGAGTGGTGAAACTGGATTATCTTTTCCTTGTTTCTAATCTCAGTCCTGTTTTCACTGCTGTTTCACTTTCTCTTACTGAAACTATCTTGACTTTTGTGACTCCACACTCTCCAGATCCCCTTTGTAGGGGCCTTTTCCTGCAGCTACCTTTCAGGGCAGTCATTCCACAAAGTCTTCCCTAACCAGGTGCTCTGCTCTTCCTACCTCCACTCCCTGTGTTATCGCATATACTATTGATATACCCAATGTCACCCATGTACAGACTCCTAAGTCCATATTCAATCCCGGACTTTTTCCAATTGCATGCAAACTGCCTGTCCCAGAAACATGTCAAATTTAATACTTGTAATATTTACTCCATTACTCCTACCTTCTCTGTTTGCTGCCATGGGCCAGCTGCTCTAGTGTCTGTTCAACACAAATCTGATCAAGTTGCCCTTGGCCCCAGTGTACCTTTTAATGCACAATATACCTTTCCATGGCTTATTTCAAACTCTTTACCATGGCTAAGAAGGCCCTACATGATCTGACTTTTAGTTAACTCTCAGGTCTCATCTTCTGATACTTTCCTTCTCCTCCACTATGCGCTAGCCACATGGACCTCCAGGCTCTTCCTTGAGCTGACCAAGCTTGTTCTCACTTTAAACCAAAAGTAGATCTTTGCATGACTAGAGCTTTTTGGACGTTTAGGTCATTCAGTCAAACGTGACCTCCTTAGTAAGATTTTCTCTATTCAGTCTAAGTTGACCACTCTACCGCCTACACATTATCTTTCATATGGTCCTCTGTTGTTTTATTCCTAACATTATCATCTGAAATGACATTGTTTAATTACTAGTTTTTTCTTTTTTTTTTTTTTTTTTTGAGATGGAGTCTCGCCCTGTCACCCAGGCTGGAGTGCAGTGGTGCAATCTCGGCTCACTGCAACCTCCACCTCCCAGGTTCAAGCGATTCTCTTGCCTCAGCCTCCCAAGTAGCTGGGATTACAGGCATCTGCCACCATGTCTAGCTAATTTTTGTATTTTTTAGTAAAGACGGGGTTTCACCATGTTGACCAGGCTGGTCTTGAACTCCTGACCTCGGGTGATCCACCCGCCTCGGCCTCCCAGAGTGCTGGGATTACTTAATTATTCATTTCTTATACTCACCTATTTCTCCCTCTAGGAGATAAGATCCCTGAGGGCAGGAGGACTGGTCATGTTGATAGGAGTAACTGTGTCTCTGGTAACTGAGCATAGAGTAGATGTTCAGTAAATAATGAATGCTGAGTGAATTAATTAATTTTCTAATTCACCGTCCACCTGGTCACCTAAGCTAGAAACCTGCATATCACATGATGCTGACAGTGTTTGGTCAGTAAAATAGAAACCACTCTAGATATTTTAAGCAGGAAAGAATTTAGTACAGAGAATTGGGAAATTACAGAATCCGTTAAAAGCACTAAAGAAGCAAAAGTCAGAGAAGCCACTGCTAGTCTTTTGGGAAACAAATTGCAGGAATTCTGAGGCACCTACAACAAAGATCTCAGCCATCTACAACAGCAGAGAGTCTCAGGAGATTGTGCGGAAGCCCCTGCCAAAACCTCATTTTGCCATCTGCCCAAACCCATGCATCTATTCCCCACTGCTGCAAAATAATAGGTTTCCTTTTCTTCTGTCCTCCAAATCTTTCATGAGACCTCCGTGGGAGGAACCTAACATGAGATCCTGCTGGCTAGCAAGTGAGGAAAATGTATAATGTCCAAGGCTCTGGCACCTTCAATACAGAGGAGAGTACACAAGGGAAGAAAGGTATTGAAACACTGACAATCCGGCCGGCGAACTCACCCACCTCTAATACATGCACAAGTGCAATTGATCTTACCCAACATTTCCCTCAAATATCTGACTGTCTCACCTCTACTAATCCCTCCCGCCTTTGCCTCCACTTAAACCCTCACTGTGTCTGGCAAAAACTAACTGTTGTGCTTTTCTTCAGCCTTGTTTTCTTAAAATAATCTGCTAGAAATTTTCCTCTGACCGTTATTAGCCAGCTTAGACTCGCCAATGCTTTTCATCACCTACAAGGTGAGTTCAGGTTCCATAGCTGAGGAAGAAAGGCCTGGCCTTTTGACATCATTGTTCTGCATGCTGTACACTACACATTTGTCGACCTCTTTGGCTTTCTTCATCTCAGCCACATTGCCTACTAAGCTTCCTGCCCTCTTCCACCTGACTGACTTATTTTTTAAGACATGGCTCAGATGTTACCTGTCCCGGGATACCTTGCTTTACCCCCTATCCCTCCCCTCTCTCTTGCCCCTCTGCTAACACCCATACCCAGACTGAGTTTACAGCATCTCTTCTCGGTGCTTCTGTTCTGATGATGTGAGTCAGTCTGTGGGTCTGTCCCCCTCCTGGAGAGTGAACATCTTCCAGAGCTGGATTCTGTTGCCTTCATCTTGCTATCAAGTGCCTGCAATACAAAGCACACAGTGACGGTTGAATGAATAAATAAATACATGCACACAAAAGGACAATGTGCATTAGATCCCCCTAATTATTTTTTAAAGACTGGGTGTGAGAAAGAAATCGAGTTGTATGTGAAAGAGGGCCAGTACTTCACATGTGTCAGAGATCATCGCTCTATTTTTTTTTCCCCAAGAGTCACACATTTTGTTTCCTCCTGCCTAGTTGGATTTGGTAGAAAAAGAAGATTGGAATGGAACTAAAAAGGCTTTGAACCACTCAGATAACTTACAGACATGATTACAGGAAATAAATAGCAGGGTCATGGGTCAGCTATGCAAGATACCAGCATTGTTATTCTTTTGAATAGGAGCAGTCGGCCACACAAGAGAGATGCTTATGAAAGAACCCCACCAACATCCAGCCAGATTCTATCTTGTATGAATGAGAGAGATTTTTGGTCTGCAGATAAGCTAGAATTTCATACTTGGACATTCTCTTTGACCCATTTGTGTGAGTTGCCTTTCTCAGAGCATTTCTGTAATCCGGAAAGATTTAACATTTATTGGTTGACCCACCAATATGCTTAAAATGAACAGGCCCTGTTCATCCACAAATAACCGTGGAATCTTGCTATCACTCTTTGCTAATGGTGACCTCCACCTGTCCTCTCAGGTGGGAAAGAGTTGTGTTTACACCTCACAGACAAGCACTTGTGTGAAACTCTGCTTGGAGCTGTGCTGCTCAGAGGTGCTCCGCCCCTCTCTTTCCATTTCTTCCACAGGGTAAGACTCACGCTAAGAGCCTGAGGATATCCGACATCGTAAGCACACGGCAGGATGCTTTATGTCTCCGCTCTGCTCACTGGTGCCCTCTCCATTCTTTTCCGAGGCCAGTGTCCCCTGTGTTTATGACTCCATCCCTCTAAGGATCCTTCTTTGAACAGGCCAATCATCTAATGCTGCTGCAATTAACTTAGGGTTTCTTGTGCCACCTCACCCAGACCCAAAGCACCCAATATTTCAGTTTGTAAAAACTGCCTTTATTTTATGGTGATGTGGCTTTTAATTTACATTTTAGAGTTTTATGTGTGTACCCTTTATTGTTCACGACCCAGAAGACAATCCCATGGAAAAACAACCCTTTACAGCACTGTAAACAAATTACAAGCACATAAAGCTCAGAGTACATTGGCCTCCTAAGCTCTCCCCAGGCCTCCTCCCTAGGGAGCACTCAGTGTTCTCTGGCTTGTTTTTGGGAACTCTGACTGCAAAATACATGGATGTTATAAATGCAACAGAGAAGATCTCTTGCAGGCCTCCTACTGGACCGACCCCTGGGGCCAGGGTCATTGTTTTCAGAAATGAGTTAACAAAATGAGTCCTGGGTAAAATAGCCTGGGCAGTGTTCTGGATCTGCTTCGGTCCTGGTCCAGTGACTCATTTGGAGACTCTTAGAATCTTATTCATCTTCTCCATGTCCTCTTTCTCTGCTCCGAGCCAGTGGCTGAGGTTAAATCAGAGGCTTGTATCCAAGTTATTCTGAGTGTTTGCCATTTGCATTTCTCTTCTGACTTAGTCCCCTTCTGCAAGTTTTAAACTTCTTTTTCACAATGGGGAGCCTGAGTCCCACCATAAATGGATCTTTCTGAAGACAGACTATTAGAGGAATGTTCTCTCCTTCCTTGCAAAGTAACATTGTACAGTGTTGGGGCCTTGAAGATTCAGTGCCTCAAAAACAGGGTGAGAAAGAGATGTCCAGTTTATGCCCCGTGGAAGGCAGCAGTGCCTGCTGGAAAGACAAACATCATAGAAATAAACCCCTCAGACCCCCTGTGGCAGCTGAGCTGACGTCTTTGTGAGCATATGTGAGGTAACTTCTGGTGATTCTGACCTTCTTGGCTGCTATCAGAGATAGGAACTTCCATGGCAACGTGGTGACGGTGAAATCTGGATTGTTACTGTTTCTACAGCCTGACTGGTTCCCTAGGACAGAGAGCCCGAGGCAGGCTTACATGCTAATGCTTTATGGGAGAAGGCAGGGATGGTGGGCATGCCAGCCCGGAATGCAAGAGTGAAAGGAGACTGAAGATGAGGCGGGAAAAGAGGCAAAGCAAATGCAGGGTGCTGCGTCACTGAGCTGGCCTTGGTTTCTCAGGACATTTTGGGTGGTGGTTATGTCACACGGGAGTGAAGCCCTAATGGAATTACTGTACCTCAAACCTGCTGGCTCCCCCTCCGTCTTCTCTCTGTGGACTCGTGGTAATTCCTCCTCACCTCCAGGCTCTCCTCTCTGAACCGCCGAGGAGAGGAGATAATTTTCAGGGCTCTGATGCTCCTGGCATGACGGTGGCCTGCCCAAGCCCCCAGGGGAGCTGGAGGCAGCCCATGGGGTGAGGAGAAGAGTCGACTGAGACTGCGGCCCTGGCTTCAAAGTCATCAGAACAGAGTGAGCTATAGGCAGGCCCACTGTAGCTGGGAAGCTGGGCAGGAAACTAAGGCCTGTGGGTGGACCAGCCAGGCCTGGGTGCAGGTAGTATGCGTCCTGCACACCCTGCTGCAGAGATGCAAGAGACTCTGGTTACACCAAGGTTCTGTAAATTGTAAACAACACAAACTTAGAAAAACATCGTCTATGGGAATTAGTGTCAAATGGGAAACATTATAAAGGAAGCTGTAGAACTTCAGTAGGGACACAGACTTTCAGACTTGAGTAAATGGAAGGCTGCTAGAGACTTTCTCCACATTAAAAGAAAAACAAACAAAAAGACTTCAAGTGGAAGAGGTGGCATCTGCCCAAGCAGCCCTACAAAAGAATCCAGAATCTTTTTTGTTCTCAAAGCAATGTGGGTTTTTTTTTTTTCTATTAAAGAAATTATGCCTTTGGGGATAGTCTGTATAGTCTTTTAGTTTAATGTAAATCATTTTTCTTTTGAGATTCTATTCATATTTATGATTTTAATACTTTTATGCTGATTAACTGCACAGAGATTTATAGGCTTTGCAAAGGAAATATCTCAACCTGTCACAGTTACGTTTGTATGAAACGATCTGACTGCAGGAATGTTAACAATTGCATTACAGGTTCTGTTTCTAAGTCTAAACAAGAATAATCTACCTCAACCTATTCAATTAGAACAAAAGCCACTTCAGCAAAGCAATAAACATGTATCTTCTTCCAACCTAGCTGCGTCTGATGAACGTTGCATGAAAACCTTTCTCATACTTAGCTTTTCATCTGGGAGTTTTGAAATGCTTAAGACAAAAAGTATAAAACACAAGAGTCTGAAAGCTAATAGCTTCCCTCTTTCTAAAATGTGAAAAACACTAGAGGCTAAAATTCAGCGGTTTCAAAAATGTAGTTCAGGTTCAGGTTCCCCAGGACAGTTGCAGTGCTTTCCGGGAACTCCATGACATTGCAACTTGCAGGTGGTAGTCGGGCCTTTCATCTGTGTCTTTTCTCCAGGGACAAATAGTTGATAGGACCTGTTTTACATAAAATCAAAAATCTATATAAACTGGACAATTCTCTGGAGCACATTTGATATGAGCAAGTTGACTTAGGTTTATGTAATTTTGTTTCTTGTGTGTATAAAGATTAGAACTGAACGTGAGGCCTTATGCAAAGGGAAGAGGTATAATGTGGACAGTATCAAGTCTCTTTTTAAAAACCTTGACTCGTAATCAAATATCCGTGAGGGCAGTAAGTAGATGTTAAACCAAGTTCCGTGTGAACAGAAACACCACACAACTCTGGAATCAGAGACAGCTTAGCTATCTTTGTGAACGGAGGGCCCTGGAGTCAAGAGATCCTGAGGGACTCTCCTCAGATCACAGAGCCAGTTTTTTAGCAAAAACGAACCTTTTGTTAAACTCCAAGTACTCGCGTGATTTCTTTGTCTCTACATTTTTAAGTATTAAAATTCAAAATAACATTTTTCCATAAATAGTGTGGATAAGAGGTGTTTGATCCTTGGCTGTTACTGACATGACAGTTACACAGTGTAGTGACAAGCTCTGGTGCCACATGAGCTGGATTTGAATAGAGACTCTGCCACTTTCTATTGGTGTGATCTTGGCAAATTATGGAACTCTCTGAGGCTCAGTGTGACATGGGGTAAAATTCATGTCCAATTCATAGGTTCACTGTGAAAAATAAATAAGCCACTTCGTGAAGCACTTAGTGATATGCACACTACAAGCACTTAGCAAATACTGTTTGTTGTTATTTAAATTACTTTTAATAAACTATTATGAAACGCTTTTATGCTGTTTGTCCTTCTAATCATGATTGTCTGTGTCTGGGTACCACCTGACCTCTCCTATAAACTGATCTTTTATCTGTCTGCTCCGATGAGGGCGACTGACAGAGTAGCCGCTGCTTCGAGCAGAAAGTAACACAGTGCAGAAGGGTATGCTGAGGACTGTGTGACAGGGAAAGGTTCCGGTTAGTCTCAGCAGGTCGGCATGGCGCGCACGCAGTAACCTCCCAACTGCTTTTGTAAAATGTGCCATGATTCTGCTTTTTTAAGCAAATGAGATATCGGTTCTTGAGCTGAGTCCCAAGTAGACATTTGTAGCTCTTCACCTGAGTCTTTCGACCAGCATCGCACTGGAGATCTGGGTCATTGTTTATTATATTCGTGTTTGGGTCCCCCAGCAATAAGCCGGATTATCATGTCAACAGGCTTGATATTTTCCTTCACATCTGTGATAGACGGTTTATGGAACTTCTTCAGGGAAACAGGCCAGGCTGAGCCTTCTCAGACACTCCTTATCTTAGGAAAGTAAGTCTCCCACCTTGAAGGGAGGTTTTTAAAACCATGGGCATTGGCTCTCGTCCCATGTGTAGGTTCTAAGAGGAGAGTAACTGGCTTGAGGGTGTTCCCACTGCTTAGTCCCCAATAGCTGCTGTTGAAAAAAAAATCCTTAAAACAAAAACAACAAAATTTAAACTCTCTCCATGGTGATCACTTTTTTGAACAGTGCTCAAATGAATTGTCACTGGAATTTTTACTTACACAAGCGCACTCTAATGTTCTGTTGACAAATTTGTTTTCCTTTATAATCTAGATTCCTCAGGGGAAAAAATGCCATAAGTTTACCTGAATATGAGATAATATGGTTTCATTCCATGCATTTTCTACTCAACAAGACAAAATTTTGAACACCATTAGAATTTAATGTTTCTGTGATTAAGCAACATTTTAAATATTTAGTTCTATGCTTTATTTCCTCTTTCTCATAAAATGACTAAAAATTATTTTTGAAGACTGTATTAGTTCATTCTTGCATTGCTATAAAGAAATACCTGAGAATGGGTATTTATCAAGAAAAGAGGTTCCACAGCTATACAGGAAGCGTGGCAGGATCTGCTTCTGGGGAGGCCTCGGGAAGCTTTTACTCATGGCAGAAGGCAAAGGGGCAGCAGGTGTCTTACAGGCAGGAGCAGGACTTAGGGAGAGATCGCGGGGAGATGCTGCACACTCTCAAGTAACCAGATCTCAAGAGAACTCCCTCGCTTTCACGAGAACAGCAAGGGGAAGTCCGCCTCCCAGGATCCAATCACCTCCCACCAGGTCCAGCCTCTCACACTGGGGATTAAAATTCAGCATGAGATTTGGCAGGCAGGACACAAATACAGACCGTATCAGAAATGCTTTTTGGTTATTCCATAACTTTGCACGTTCGTTAGGTGCACTTGATGATGTAAACATCTTTGGGAATATGCTTTGAAAATTAATAGTGTAGGGGCTGGCAAAACAGGATTTTTTTTAATATGTATAAATCAAATCAAATGTATACTGATATTCTATACTAGTAATTTAAAAATCACTTTTGAGTTTTAAAATTTATAAGGCCCAACCTAGGAATATGTTATTTTAAATAGAAATGTTTACATTTTCACTCTTTGGGGAAAAAGAAGAGCAGCATTTCATCATCTAGTTGCTCCTCCTCTCTATGGTTGGTAGAAGAGTGTACATGTAGCACGGATTCCTTTCTGCCGAAGTTGAGAACAATTTATGTATTGTTTTTTTCTCTACATGAATGTAAACATTTCAAGAGTAGGTAGGGTGTAGTTTGCTCTTAAGCACATGATAGAAATGTATACATGCAAACAATACACCATAAAATACATGTCTCATCCAATGAATGTGTCCTAAGTGTTCATATGGTTTGGGATCTGTCCCAGCCCAAATCTCATGTCGAGTTGTAATCCTCAGTGTTGGAGCTGGATCCTGGTGGAGGGTGATTGGATCATGGGGGCGGTTTCTATGGCTTAACACCATCCTCCCTTGGTGCTGTAGTGGAGACAGTGAGTTCTTGTGAGATCTGGTTGTTTCAAAGTGTGTGGCATCCTCCCCCCTTGCTAGTCCCACCATGTGAGACACCCCGCTCCCCCTTTGTCTTCCGCCATGAGTGCAGGTTGTCTGAGGCCTCCCCAGAAGCAGATACCAGCATCATGGTTCCTGTACAGCCTATGGAACTACAAGCCAATTAAACCTCTTTACAACAGCACAAGAATGGATTAATACAAGTGTGTATACTTCATACTTCGTGTTTCCTTATAAAGCATATATTTGAAGGCTGTTTGACCATTATTTTATCACCTGGCTATCTATTAATTGGCATTTCCAGTGTCATAATTTATGTTCATAGTGCCCATTGGTTAATTCTAGAACTCTCTGTGGAGCATATGCTATGTTCCAGGAACCAAACTCCTGGAGCTGTCAGTCCAATGAGGGAGAGAGACATTATTTATAGGATGCAAAAATATCAAGTGCTTTCTGAATCCAGTATTTGAAACTAATTATTTCTACTATGATTATAATGTTGCATTTTATTACATTTTCATTTTTATATTAACTGAAATAAAGATTACTTGGGAATGAATATAAAATATTCATTGAAAACTAAACATTAAATTTAATTGAATTAAATGTCCTGTGTAAATCTTTACAAAAGCCTAAGAATTTGATGCTATGATTCCCATTTTTCATATGGAGAAATATGAATCTCATAGTTACGTAATTTAAAAAATTGATAAGCCTTTTGTATTTTGTGTATTGTAGTAATCTATTATCCAAAGTATTTCTTTTTCAAACCATTCTATTTAAAAAGTATGTTTAAGGCATATATTAATTACATGGTTTAGTAGCATTAATTGCTTAACTGGTTTCATTTGAAAGGATTTAATTAGGCAAACTTAAAAGCATAGAAGCCACAGGATTACAAGGTGATAATCCCAGGAGCCATGTATATGATGCCATGTAATTAATGTGAATTACCAGGTTCTGGAATGCTTAAGCTTTGCTGGACTTTTAGAAACAAAGCGGACAGTGACCTCCCATGAAAGGAATGCTGTGGATAAGCTGATCAGTGACTTATCAGCCCTGCCATTGTGGCTGTGCCAGACGTGTTCACATTACTTGGACATGATGTGCATGGTAGTCATAGTGAGATGAGGTGGTACAGATAAAATCATGACTTCATTTTCCATGGACAGAACTTATCTTTTCTTCTTTGGAATTAGCCATTTTAAGACCACATATGAAGAAAATGTGATAACAAAAAATGTTCCAACTATGTACAGTAGTGCTTTTAATACTCTGTAGCAGCTAGATAGGAAAGATCTTAGAAATATCAAACCTGCTTTAGGTTTCTGCTGTCACTAAAAGAAATGAATTTTATCAAGGAAGTAAAGATAAGTCTCAAAAACTATTAGACCTCAGCATTACACCTGAATTCAGACTAATCATGAACGATAGTTTTATTTTGTTCAGAAACAGTTTCCAACTTACGTTGTGAAAATAGATTACTCTTCTCTCAAAGTTTTCTATGGGGAAGACACATATATGTTTTTTTTTTTTTTCCAAAGGAGAACTTTGAGCAAATTGAGTTATTACAAGAGAGGTTTCATAGACTGCTGGTAACCAAACATGCTTTTAAATAAATTTCAGAAAGAAAGTTACAACTGGACGAATTCTAGACCAGTTTTAAGGTTGGGATGAGGGTAACTTTAAGACATAAGAAACTGAAATTAAGAAAAGAATAGAAATAATTCTATTTCATCAGCTATCCTTGGATTGTGCTTCAATCTACAATAACCAAAACAAACTGTGACCAAACCATGTCCATGATGACCAAATTCTCCTGTACTCTCATCTGACACAAATCAGAATCATTGACTTCTAAGTCAAAATGTGAAGTTTATTTTTAACCAGCCACGATAGAGAGAGGTAAAGTATGTAAATATAATTTTATTATAGTTGGTCAGGGTACGTTTTTTATTTAAGGCTCTTAAATTCTCTAAGGCTTTTAAGCAAAGGTAGAATCTTAAAATTTAAGAAAATAACAATCTTTTTTATAGATACGAAGTAGTATCAGATAGGGTTTTTACATAAAGTTAGATGATTTTAAATCTTAGCTAGTGCCTAGAAAAGATTCCAGACAAGGGAATGTCTACATATAACATGACTCAGCTTAATTTAGGGAAACTCATCTATCATGGCATAATTGTAAAGACTGAAAGCTGCTACCTTACCAAGTGTTACTATTCAAAGAACTAAATATTCATAAGTTTCAAATATGTTGAAATTGCTTCTCTTCAATAAAGGGATTGATCATATTAAAACCAGAGAACACAATACTTGTAATGCTATTTAACATTTATCGAACAGTTAGTACGTGCTAGACACTGTGCTAAGCCCTTTGAAGGAGTTATTTCATCTTTCATCGTTTTAGTAAGGTGCTATTATTAGTTCCAATTTAGAGATGAGAGCATTGAGGTCTTGCTGACTTCACAGTTTTGCCTCAGTTCCGTCCTATTTAGAAAATCAGGAAATGTCTTTTTTAAAGCACTGGTAACATCTCAGAGTGCAGTGGAAAGAACAGAAGATTAGGAGTCAAGAGAGCTTTAGTCTCCACTGTAAACTCCCTGAGGGTAGGGTCTCCGTCTTGGTTACAACCCATGGCCGACACCCGTCCACATAATAAAAACTTAGTAAGCCTTCATGGAATGCTAGACTCACTGAAGGGGTGAAGGTGCTGCTAGCTCAGCGTGTGATCTGGCCAGGTGCTTTAACCCCTCAGGGCCCTGTACATTTGGTATTCCTTTCCTATTCTAACATCTTCCTTGTTTCTAAAAATGATTTGTGGTATCATAATAAAAGACTCAGCTACACAACACCTTTAAAATAAAGATGAAAGGTCAAGAGTGATGTACTTTAAGAAGAGAGAAAACTATTTCCGAAGTCAAGGCTAAGGATAGCTGCTTCGTCTGGGCATGGAATTTAGACTGAAAATTGCTGCAGCAACAGAGCCTCCGTGGACTGAAACCATCCCACCTACTCGCTCTTCTTCTGCCGCATTTGGCCAGAGCAATCTGCTCCTGTAGGAGTCCTGGAGGAAAGAAGAGAAGAGCCCAAAATATCAGTCTTGCTGTATGATTATTTTTAATGACTAAATCATCCCAGTCCTACATGGCCATGTTGGGTCCATTTTAGAGAACATGATCGAAAGTCCAAATGGCAGAAAAACCTTGGGAAGACAAAAGGCTACCTTCTCTAGTGAAACCTGAAACACCGTGTTGAATGGAGGAATTAGAATAGACCCCAAATAAGGAAGAGTTCTAAAGAGCAGGTCTAAAAAAATCTGAAAGAACCAAGTCACAGCAAACCCTCAGTACCCACATAGCAGCACAAATTAGCTCTGGCCCTGTCTGGCAGAATGGTTGCTGGGAACAGCTGAGGCCATGAGAAAAATAGTAGAGAAATGTTCAGCCACCCTCACACAAACCCAGCTTCATGTGATCACTAACTGCCTTCAGGAGATTGATTGTTTTGGGTTCAGACAGAGCAATTTGATAAGAAAAGAGTCTCAGCCAAATGGTGAGAAAGGTAAATAATTAACCATGTTACTTCAACAAACAGCACCAACCCAAGATATTCGGGTTATACATTGAAAAAAGAAGCATTGGAACCAGCAAGTCTATCCTGAGAAAATTTTCTTGGTCCTTTGACCATGAGCTTTTACTTTCCCTGAAGAAGCTACTCCCTTTCTTGATTTGGACCTGGTTGCACTTCAGAGATCAAAAGGAGGCCTCTTCCAACACACTGAAGATACGCTCCTATTTCTTCAGCGTTTATGACGATGTTTGTTCAGCTGCTTCCTTCCATAACCATTTTCTGTTTGCAGACCCAAAATCAGATAGTGGGTGATTCAGAGAGCTACGTAGCAAAAATGTGCTGACCCACCTCACAGCACTCCTGTGTGTGCTGGGTTTCAGACCTCTATATGGTCATTCTGCAAATCCATTCATTGGAAAAATTCCAGTAGCTTAGTGGCCCATTTTCCAAACTATGATCTAAGAGCTTCTGGAGGTCCAACCAGAATGTGCATTTTCTCACTATTTTCCTAAGCACCATGCAATATGCTACATCTAGGTTAATATTAGTAATCAGGGAAATCAAGGAAAAAAATATGAAGAAGTCACCATGTGACTTGGAAAAATCACCAGTACAAATGTATAATCAAATGACATGCAATTACAACTGTGCCTCTTAATATTATATCATACCTGGGGACTGGAACTCTTGGGAAAATTGTAGTGGAAATTTAAATTTTTAGTTTAATTAATAGATAGAGAATGCAGGAGTGTTAGTTATCTTTCCCATACCCTTCTTTTTCCTAGTTCAGTAAAGTCATTTCACCTGAAGATTTAAATATGAAAAATCCAATTATTTATTTTGAACAATGCATTTTTGGTAACACTCAAGAAGCTAGGTAGAGAGATTAGCAGCCTCAGGTTGTATACAGCAGATGGCTGGAATCAATAATTAATGAAAAAAATATATTGTGACATTATGAAATAATTTTTCATGGATGTTTTAGCTTGATGTATAAGTACAGAGTAGGTGTTCACATTTAATAAGTAATGTGCCAGAAATTAAGAGCAAAACTTAAAAGAAAACCCATTCCTCTACCTTCTGGAAAGACAAATGCTTACTCTGCCTCATTTAATCCTTCAAAGCCATCCCTTGGTTTGTGTGTCTATGTGTCTAGTGGGAGCAGGGATGTGGATGGGAATAGCAATGCTTTTCTCTCTCTCATTCTCTCTTTTCTAAATTTCTGTTGTTCTATCCAATATTTCTATTCATTTTGTGTGTATGTGATCACATTAATGGTACTGTAAAACAAAATCCTGAAACAAGGTTAGTATACACCAAGATCTCAATAGCTGGAATCTGCATTTCACGCAGATCTCATAGATACTATGCTACTGTTCAAAAAAGCCAGCTGCATTAGTATAAGGAGAGAGACGATATGGCTTAGAAACAGAGCTTGATTTGCCAACCATGTCATACCATTTACCCATGGAGCTGAGAGTCCAGTATTTTCATATTAGACCACATGTACAGAGAGGGCCAACAGCAAGCGTGTGATGATCGCCCCATCCTGTTTTACATGGATTCAAAACAACTTGGAGCAATCTTTGCAGTTTAAGAGGAAAAGAAGATATTCCAAGGATGGCGGCCAGGTTTTGGCTTTGAAAAGGAACAAGTTTTGGAAACTGAGCATATATCAAAAAAAGCGCAATTCCAAAATATGTATGTGTCACATATGGAGGACGGATTAAACCTATTCTGTGTTGTCCTGTAGCAAGCAATGGGACCAATGGTAAAAGCTGTGAGAAGGCAGATTCCAGCCACACTTGGAGAAGTCGCTGGCAAAAGAACAAGCTGCTTGAAACTGTAGTTACCTTCATCATGGGGGCGGCCCATCTTGCAGGGTGGCTGGACAGTAACTTGAATCGCCTGACCTGCAAAGCCCTTTTCCACCCTGGGAATCTATCATTCAGTAACAGAAATGGCAGTAGAGGGGCAATTAATGCAGAGAGGAGAGATGTTTGAAATGGACTTGATGTACAGTGTCTGCCACTTGGGCCGTGTAGGCTCTGGGGTTGCCGTGATGGGTGGGCGGGCCATGGTTTCCTGCCCTCCCTGAGGTTAAGCTCTAATATTTTTAATTGTGTGCTGTCAGGGAAACTCTGTCTTTTCTTTCTTTGTTGTGTTATGGAAGAGAAATGAAATGACAAGGAGCCTTCAAGGATTACTTGAAGGCCATTTCAGCCCCAGATGATGATGATGATGATGACGATTCTTCTTCTTCTTCTTCTTATTATTATTATTTTAGTGAAGGTTACAATCCCTCATCTCTCCCCTTCAGAACCAAGGCGTTCACTCACCCAGCCCCCACAGTGTGCATTGCTGAGGGCTCACAAGTGACTCTGTCTCCAAGAATGGCTTCCCCCGCTACTGCCTCTCTCTGTGCGGGCAGCCTGCAGGCAGTGGGCGCATGCAGGGCTCCCAAGCTCCAGACTCCTCGTCTTCCTTTCGGACAACTAGAAGGTGTTATCTCAGCACCCGTGGCCTCTGTTGAAACTCTGAGTTCACCTTCTCCCTTTGTTCAATTATTCCTCTCCTGCTCCCTTACAGATGTGATAACTAAGGACACATTCCCAAAACCCCTTCAGTAAATCCCCTCCTTATCGTGTTTCTAGAGAACCAGTCTAATGCAGAGGACGATGATGTAATCGGGGGCGGGGCACAGTGGTAGCAGTGGGGAAGGAAAACCACTGGGTTTCATTTGCATTGTCTTTATACTAGCAAGTAAGAAGATGCATTTGATCTGCATAATAGCTCGTGATTGGGCAGAGGCCTAAATCACTCTCAGTCTACAAATCAAAGGATCGAGGGACATAAAGTCAGGAATTTGCTCATGGTCACATAATTAGGGAGCAATTTTAGGGTAAATGTTGTCTTCTGATTCCCATTTTACTGTCATTTCACCTGATGACAGTGCCCTGCGCATCACAGAAATCAGAAAAAAACATTAGTTGAATGTATCAGTGTGATTTCATTGGCCCCTTATCCTTCCATTGTTTCCTACTAATCCAACGGATCAGGACAAAAAGAGAAAAACTAGTATATATTGATGGTCCTGATTTTGCAAGGTAATCATCATTTCAGATATTCTGAAGTGTGTCTTTCCGTACATTCGCGTATCCTCACTAGCTCACAGGACCAACTTGTTCTGTTTAGAGAGTAGGATGACTTGTTTATGAATAATGAACAAGGCAAAGAAAAAAGATGTATAAGAAAACTCTAGAAAGATGTCCGTGACATGCTGATAGGCTCTGGATTTGTGTTGATCGCAGACCGGGATAGCTTGAATAACAGGTAGTAATGGTCGAGGATCGTAGGGACCTCAGCTAGGTGAGGGTGCCTGAGGGACCACTCTGAGTGGAAATGTTTCCACCAAATCCTCAGTTAAGAAAACTGTAGAGAAAATCCTCCTTCTTCTGCAGAGCATGTGAGCTCTGAGGGATGTTGCTTATGATATAAATGCATTGATGTAGCAAAATGAATTTTAAAATGTTTTGTCTGAGTCCACATTTGATGAGGTGTCGCTGATTAAAATGTGGCTGACTGAAATCATGCGTCTCCCCTTAGATTTTGCCTGAATGGAGTTCTTGTTTGGCTTGGTAAGCCATGGACTTTAAACGCTTTCAGGCCAGCTTGTTTAACCGCAGAAAGACTCCCTGGGGTGACGTGGGATGTTTCACTTTGTTGGAGGTTCAGGTGAAGACATTCTGTAGCCACTGAAAGAGGAAATCTTGAGCAAGCTAGGTCCTCGCAACTGAGAAAATCAAAACCAACTCTTCTTTTCTTCACTGTGGGCTTAGACCCAATGTGAAGAACAGCTGGAAACAGAAATGGTTTCATGAACCTCAGGAGCAACTCTAGTTAGATTTTCAAGTGGTGCTGTGGCTAATAAAGTAATCTAGCCTCTAGATCATGAGAATGTTTTCTCCCCTCCCTCAGAGCAATGAAAAATATAATCCTTTATTCTGATACAGGGGAACTATAACAAAAATGATCAAAATGATTTATCCTAGATCAATGGCAAAAAGAAAAATAACAAAAACACTGGGAATGTCACCATTTCTTTCTGATCGACTTTCAGGAATCTGATCCAAATAAAACGAACAGGAGTTTCTACATTTGTAGACAATTCATTGAAACAGTGCTGAAGTAAGAAATTTTGTATAGTAGAAAAAGCAGGTGATTCTTTAACCTTGAAAGTCACACATTTTTAAGCCTAATTTCTCATCTGTCAAATGAAAATAATTCCTACTTGGCAGGTCTTCTATAAGGAACAGATTTAATATTTCTAAAATTTGTAGCTGGTGCCTGGCACAAAGTAATCTGCTAAATAAATTACAGTGACTGTTAGTACACTGTGTTTTGAATATTATAAATGATACTCAGTATAGTAAAAAACAGAACAAAATGAACAAATAAATAAAGATGTTCTCCATGTGCCTAATAATTCTCTGAGATTTTAGGCTTTTGAAAGCTACAATAAACGTTTTAGCTTGCTGATGGTCTGAAGCTGCCACAGGGGCCTGACCCATACCCAGACGAGGGTGCAGAATCCTGGAGAGCCTGAATGAAAAAGCAATGCCTGTATTTGGAGATGCAATGAAATCCCATGTGCTCCTTTCAGAAACTGATGCTTGAAGAGAACCTGGAGGCCCCCTGATCAATCCCAGAAACCATGTGTAGGGATCAGTCCGCCTGCCACTCATGTGGGGCCAGTATGCTCCTTGGCATGATGGTGTGAGTTGGGAGATATTACTCTGGAAGATCCTTCTGAAAAGAGCAATCAGGCCAGGCGCGGTGGCTCACACCTGTAATCCCAGCACTTAGGCTGAGGCAGGTGGATCACCTGAGGTGAACAGTTCAAAGCAGCCTGGCCAACATGACGAAACCCCGTCTCTACTAAAAATACAAAAATTAGCTGGGTGTGGTGGCGGGTGCCTGTAATCCCAGCTACTCAAAAGGTTGAGTCAGGGGAATCTCTTGAACCTGGGAGAAGAAGGTTTCCATGAGCCGGGATCATGCCATTGCACTTCAGCCTGGGCAACAAGAGCAAAACTCCATCTCAGTAAAAATAAAAATAAAAAGAGCGATTGGTCTGGAGGAGATGTGGTAGGATCTTTTCAACATATCACACCTATCCCTTTTTGTTGTTGTTGATTCAACTTTATCATGGTAGATTCAGTCTAAATCGAGCAGATGAGTCTTTCTGTCAATTCAGTAAAAAGAGAAAAAAAACATCCAGAGACATAGTTTAATTGATCGTTTCCACCAGCATCTTGGGAATTCCTCCATGTATGAATTGAGTTCAGCTGAGTTGTCTCTGTGTTAGTTTTTCAGACCCAACTGCATGGGGAACAACAGCTTTTTTCTCAAAAAGGATAAGAGCTGTAACACTGTAACTATTACAGTTCAAATTGTGTCCCCTTGAAAGATACTGTGAAGTCATCGTAGATGTGACAAGGTAAGCTGAGGTCACAGGGATTAAGGTGGGCCCTCGTTCAGTGACCCCTGTCCTTATAAGAAAAGAGAGATCTGGACACAGACGCACACGTGGAAGACATGTGTGCAGATGGAGGCAGAGATGGGGGTTGTGCTGCCACAAGCCGGGAAACACCAACATTGCCGGCAGCAGCCGGGAGTTCGAGAGAGGCAAAGAAGGGGGCTTCCGAGAGGGCCTGACCCTCCCCACACCTCACCTGCTGACGTCCGGCCTCCCGTACTGTGAGAAAAATGTCTCGGTTTACGTCACCCGGTTTGGAGTACTTTGCTACGGCAGCCCCTGGGAGCAAATGCAGTGATCATAGCCATTTTGATACCAAAACTGAGGACCCTAAGAGTTAAGTAGGTTGTCCAAGATGACCTAACTAGTAAGAGGTATTCCTACCCTGTGAAGCTACTAAGAGAAGCTACTGCAGCTTCTCTCAGTACCGAAGCTTCTCTCAGTACCGAAGCTTCTTGTAGTACCTAAGCTTCTCTCAGTACCGCAGCTTCTCTCAGTACCGCAGCTTCTCTCAGTACCGCAGCTTCTCTCAGTACCGAAGCTTCTCATAGTACCGAAGCTTCTTGTAGTACCTAAGCTTCTCTCAGTACCGCAGCTTCTCTCAGTACCGCAGCTTCTCTCAGTACCGAAGCTTCTCATAGTACCGAAGCTTCTCGTAGTACCTAAGCTTCTCTCAGTACCGCAGCTTCTCTCAGTACCGAAGCTTCTCGTAGTACCGCAGCTTCTCTCAGTACCGCAGCTTCTCTTAGTACTGCAGCTTCTCGTAGTACCTAAGCTTCTCTCAGTACCGCAGCTTCTCTCAGTACCGCAGCTTCTCTCAGTACCGAAGCTTCTCGTAGTACCTAAGCTTCTCTCAGTACCTAAGCTTTTCTCAGTACCGCAGCTTCTCTCAGTATCGAAGCTTCTCGTAGTACCTAAGCTTCTCTTAGTACCGCAGCTTCTCTTACTACCTAAGCTTCTCTTAGTACCACAACTTCTCTTAGTACCTAAGCTTCTCTTAGTACCGCAGCTTCTCTTAGTACCGCAGCTTCTCTTAGTACCTAAGCTTCTCTCAGTACCTAAGCTTCTCTCAGTACCGCAGCTTCTCTCAGTACCTCAGCTTCTCTCAGTACCGAAGCTTCTCTCAGTACCGATGCTTCTCATAGTACCGAAGCTTCTCATAGTACCGAAGCTTTCTCTCAGTATCGCAGCTTCTCGTAGTACCTAAGCTTCTCTTAGTACCTAAGCTTCTCTCAGTACCGCAGCTTCTCTCAGTACCGAAGCTTCTCATAGTACCGAAGCTTCTCATAGTACCTAAGCTTCTCTCAGTACCGCAGCTTCTCTCAGTACCGCAGCTTCTCTCAGTATCGCAGCTTCTCGTAGTACCGCAGCTTCTCTCAGTACCTAAGCTTTTCTCAGTACCGCAGCTTCTCTCAGTATCGAAGCTTCTCGTAGTACCTAAGCTTCTCTTAGTACTGCAGCTTCTCTTACTACCTAAGCTTCTCTTAGTACCACAGCTTCTCTTAGTACCTAAGCTTCTCTTAGTACCGCAGCTTCTCTTAGTACCGCAGCTTCTCTTAGTACCTAAGCTTCTCTCAGTACCTAAGCTTCTCTCAGTATCGCAGCTTCTCTCAGTACCGCAGCTTCTCTCAGTACCGCAGCTTCTCTTAGTACCGCAGCTTCTCTTAGTACCTAAGCTTCTCTTAATACCGCAGCTTCTCTTAGTACCGAAGCTTCTCTCAGTAGCTTCACAAATTTCTGAGCTCCAGTCAGCTGACTCCTCTGCTTGGCCTTTATGTCGAACCACAGACAAACCAGCCTGACTCGTTCATTCAAAATGTTCCATTTCATGCATGCATGACCTTGAAAAAGACCAAGTAAAAATTATACACGACGCCAAATGTATTCCGTCCTGCTTCCCTCTCACTAGAGTTTGTGACTGAGAGCACTTTTTTTCTGACTCTTGGAAACTGAGAAGTTTCCTAAAACCAGTCTCCATGTTCTCACTGAATTTTTTAAAATATTCATCAAAGCTTCCTCCACAGATCCTATCGGGAAAACTCAAATCTTTCTTTGACTTTTCATAAAGTCAGTTTACTATTGCTACTTTAATAGCTGTTTTCTTACGGAAAATATGTCAATTCCTTGAAGAATACACAATTAAAAGGAAATTTATATGTAACTCAATCACTCATTATTAAACATTGTTATTGTTGGGTGTACCTCCTTACTGTCTTGTTTCTATGACAGTGGAAAAGTTTTACTTACAAAAATGGAATCGTGCCACCATACATTTTTATGGGTTTATTATTGGTGGTATTTATTTAAAATACAATGTGAACATTGTAAACCAAAAAGTGTCTGAAATATGTCCCGGTCAATTTAGAAGTTTATTTTGCCAAGGTTAAGGACATGCCTGGGAGACATGCATGCCTGCCTCTAAAGATGGTTTTGAGGGCTTCAGTGTTTAAAGGGGAAAAGCAAGTCAGAGGGGGAAAGAAGGAAGGTTTGGTCACATCAATGAATCCACTTGTTGCAAGAGGAAAGGAGCAGGCAGGGGAAGGGTCAACACATGTTCCTGTGATACTCCGTATATCAGCACTGTACGTAAGATGAACGTAGAGTAGCTACCTGTGGAGATACTGAACCTTCTATCTGTAACTGTCTGCTTAGGAACAACAGGAAAGGCAGCTTCCTGCATGACTCAGCTTTCAGCTGAATTTTTCCTTTGCCATCGTGAATTGGGGTCTCGAGTTCTTATTTTCTTTTCCTTTCTTTAATGCTATAAATTGGAAAATTCTAGGTTAAAACGTAAAATCTTTATACTCCCGGCATTCTCAGAACTTTCAGAATGCCGAGGCACACTCTGAAACTCTAGGGCAGGAGCATGGTTTGCAGGATTTCCCTTGCTTTGCCTGTGGTTCCCTTGTGGAATAGCCTGTCCTGGAACAGACTGTGGAAAATACCATTCTACACCATTACGTTTCACCACTGAGCATCTCCCACGCTGTGGATATGCCGCGATTTAGTCAGCCCCTGATCATAGAAGTCAAGTTGTTATCGTTAATGCACTTCTTGCGTATTTTGTGAAGTTCCTATCCTATTTCTTTTGTAATATCCCAGAAGCAATGTCTCTGCCAGGCACATGACAGTCGTGTCAACCTTATGCGTGTCTGTGAAAACTCAGCGAAAAAAAAAATACTGAAAATACTGAAAACAGAAGCAGGGCACTAACTTCAGAAGCACTGTGTGCCATCTCTCCAGATGTGCTGGGCAGCGTTTCCTCATCTTTGGGGGTCTCAGGATCTTTTAGTTACCAACAAGGAATACAGAGCTCCAGGCTTGTGGGAATGGCACGTGGCTCAGGCTTCCATTTCCTCCGCTCTTCCTGGTGATCCTGATGCACACCAACTGGGGAAACATGAGGATGGTTATCAAACCCTAAATATTAATGTCATTGAGAAACGCTGAACACTGAAGGTGAAGAATTTTGAGAATATTATAACCAACGAATTTCACTTCTTTCTTTTTTCTAGACACAGAGTGATAGAGGATGAAATTTAATCCCAATACATTTGAAAGATCTCTTCCAACAAATAATGACTTAAAAAATCACGTTATGTTACAATTTCACTGGCAACAGTATTTTTTCTTTTTAGTGGAACATAAAATAGTGGTACATCTTATCATTTATGGGTTCTTCATTTTGTTGATACCTCCTCGGGCAACTAATATGAATATCTTGCACAGGAGAAGGTGTTTGGCAAATGTTTTGTAATAACAACGAGTCATAAAAGTGACCAAAACATCAAACCCTGTGAATTTCTCCATTAAAGCACATTTCCCAGGTAAATGGGTCCTAGAGCTATTTTTCCAAAATGCAAGAATGATCACACCTGTGCTCTTTTTAAAACTCTATGGTGGGGCTGAGTGCAGTGGCTCACGCCTGTAATCCCAGAACTTTGGGAGGCCGAAGCGGGCAGATCACCTGAGGTCAGGAGTTCAAGACCAGCCTGGCCAACATGGTGAAACCCCATCTCTACTAAAAATACAAAAATTAGCTAGGTGTGGTGCCAGGTGCATGTAATCCCAGCTACTCAGGAGGCTGAGGTTGGAGAATCCCTTGAACCCAGGAGGTGGTGGTTGTAATGAGCTGAGATCAAGCTGCTGCACTCCAGCCTAGGAGACAGAGTGAGACAGCATCTCAAAAAAAGAAACAAAAAACCCAGCTCTATGCTGGCTTACCATTTCCTGGAAGATAAGGTCCAACGTTCTTACCACAAAGAACAAGGTGTTTGACAAACAGTGACCCATCTCCCCTGACCACCTCCCTCTGCTTCCTGCTGTAGCCCAGGCCTCAGTGACATTCCACCTGTTGCTGTCCCTGGCACTGCCTTTGCTTCCTGTCTCTGTGCGGTCACAGCTGCCACTTCCTCCACCTGGAAGTCCCGTCCCTGGCTTCGTAGACAGGTGAATTCCTCTTCAGCCACTTGGCTCAGCTCACATGTGGCCCCTTGGTGGACTGCGGGTACTGTTCATTTGCTCTCTCTGCTCCCTGGGCATGGGCAAATCACACTGGAGCATCACTATTTGTTCCCTCACGTTTCACCCACCCACGAGGTGGCCAGCACTTTAATAATCTGACCCTTGTTGCAGATCTTCTTGGGTTAGTTCAGGTTAAAGACCTGTTTGTCGGATAGAATTGAGGGATGGCCTTAAGGGGCAGATAGAATTCATTCGCCTGGGACTCACGTGGCCCGCTTATTCACTCATTTGTTCATTCGTCACTTCCATATCCACAGGCCAGGTATGATGCTGAGCCCTGGAAACGGGGTGAAGACAAAACAGAAACGATCCCTGCTGTCCTGCCGTTCACAATCTCGCAGGACAGACAGAGATTGAGTAAATAAAAGCACTAGTAAACGTAACTGTGCAATGTGTGACTGCCAGGACTCTGCTACAGAAGTCTTAAAGAACAAGGTGGCTCTTTTTTTTGAGACAGAGTCTCACTCTGTTGCTCAGGCTGGAGTGCACTGGCACAATCTCAGCTCACTGTAACCTCTGCCCCACAGGTTCAAGCGATTCTCCTGCCTCAGCCTCCCGAGTAGCTGGGATTACAGGTGCCTACCACCGTGCCCAGCTAATTTTGTATTTGAGTAGAGACAGGGTTTCACCATCTTGGCCAGGTTGGTCTTTAACTCCTGACCTTGTGATCCCACCTCGGCCTCCCAAAGTGCTGGGATTACAGGTGTGAGCCACCTCGCCGGGGTCCCTCCCTGTCGCCTGACAGGCTGTCTGCAAGGCCTCCTATGGTGCCTCCCCCAGGCCAGGTGTCTGCGCATGCTGCTCCCTAGCCTCTGTCCCTTTCCCCCTGTGGTCTCAGCTCCCTACTCCTTCCCTAGCTGCAGGACTTGGGTACACCATGCGCCTCCTCTGAAGGCCAGCCCTGCCCTGGCAGCCCTTTGGCATCTGGTCCATAAAGTCTCCACTATATTTTATGAAAGGGTTAAATGAGGGAAAGGACTGCGGCTACCGAGACAAAGAGAAACTGGTGCCAATTTATATTCAAGGGCGGGGGAGGACATCGGCCAGGAAGGAAGGCAGGAGGCAGAAGTGAAAAGGCCCCAGCTGACTGTACACACAGCCCTGCGCGGTCCAGGTGAAGTTCCAGGGAGCCTGCGATAAGTTCCCACTCATGACATTAGCGCCTGCTTCTCCTCTGCCGGAGCCCACTGGCCCTCGCCGTCTGGACCGCTCTCTCGATGCGCACATGCATTTGCGTTGCTTTTCGTCGCTCTGCTCTATGTCCATCTGATGTTTCTTACTGTATTAGAAGGTCCCAGAGGTCTGCGCCCACCCAGAGCTGCACCATAAATCAAAGATACAAAATTGAAAACAAAACCTAATACCGTTTTATACTAATTTGTTTAACCTCAGAATGAGATAATCTTATCATCCTTTCTTATTCATGAGGAGACTGAAGCACACAGAGGTTAAGTGATTTGCATACCCCACAGCTAACAAATTGCAAAATATTTGAATCCACACCATTTATTTGTTCCATAAGTGAATGAACAAGTATCCTTTGAGACATTGACGTGAAACCAGTATAAGGAGAAATGGCAGTCCTCTGAGTCTGTGCGGAGAGCATAAGCACAGTGTCTGGGTAGGCAAGGACAGCCCCATGTAGTAATCAAGGAAGGGTGCTTCCTCGGCCCACCGAGTCAGCCTGGGGGATCCTGCACTGATAGGTGACCAGCCAGGACTAAAGGCTCACTGACGATGTCAAGAAATGAGTTAATACTTTCTTTATACCCAGACTGACATAGGCTGGCACAGGCAGCTTGTTGTTCATCCACTCCCTTTTCTCAATTTATTTCTCAATAGTAGAACACTGATTTACCTGGGACCACTCAGCGCCCAGCTGAAAGACTGCATTTCTGAGACCTGCTTGTCACTCAGGATGCAATGAGGTATCAGCAGAAGTGCTCGGTGGGAGTTGGGGGAAGCTCTTCCAAAAAGGCCAACTCAGGTGGAAAATGTGCCCCTTGGCTCTCCCTCTCCTCCTCGTGCCTGGAACACAGACGTGGTGGTTGGAGCACAGGTAGCCATTCTGGACTATGAGGATTCTTGAGGATAGAAACCAGTTTCAAAAGATGGCAGAACAGGGAGTAGGAGCTGGAGTCCTAATAATCATAAGGCCAATTTTCTATTAGCCTTGAACTGCTTATTTCTCATTTCTTCAAGTGAGAGAACAATATACCTCTGTCTTGTTTGAGCACTGTTATTTGAGCTTTCTCTTCTATGTAGCCATTCCTAATTCTGTGATAAGACTTTCTCATGTGTTACCAAAAATTGAAACCCAACTTGAGTTTTGCTTCCAATTGTTGAGTTTAAAACTTCTGGCCAGGCACGGTGGCTCACACCTGTAATCCCAGCACTTCAGGAGGCTGAGGCACGCAGATCACATGAGGTCGGAAGTTCAAGACCAGCCTGACCAACATGGAGAAACCCCGTCTCTACTAAAAACAAAAACAAAAAAAATTAGCCGGGCGTGGTGATGGGTACCCGTAATCCTAGCTAATCAGGAGGCTGAGGCAGGAGAATCGCTTGAACCTGGGAGGCAGAGGTTGTGGTGAGCGGATATCGCGCCATTGCACTCCAGCCTGGGCAATAAGAGCGAACCACCATCGCAAAAAAAAATTAAAAAAAAAAAAACCTTTTTCATAGATCTTATTTGAAAGGACACATTGCAAGCCGTCTCCTGTCTCTTAAACATGGTTCCCATTATTCTCTTGGCGTGTGGACTCTTTCCCATGTCTTTCCTTCATTAAGTTCTCCATGTCCTTCAAGATGTAGCTCAGGTGTCAGCTCTTAGAAGAATTTTTTCAATCCACCTTCATGCCTCAGGAAACTTGGTTGTGAAATGATTTTTCATGCTACTTTAAACCTCACAAGGAATGTTTCTAAAGTTAATCATCTTCCTTTGATGTAGGAAATATCCAGAAGAACGTTCTCATTTCAAAGCAATGATCCGGAATTAGGATGCCAGAGACTGACTTTTAAAAACATAGGCATTGAATTCTGATCTGGGTAGCCTTGGTAAAAGGATTACCATTCTGGGTTATAGCTCCCATCCGACATTCTGCAAGCATGCATAGTTTAGTTTTCCTAGCTGTGCATGCTATCACTGGTAGGCCTTTAACTGAGCATCTACTATTTCCAGTGTGGAGTGAGGATTTTTGTTTTTCAACAATATTTTCCACTTGGTATTGGACCATTGCGTTTTAAAATGTGTGCCTGACTGTATTAATACATCACTCGGGCCCATCTTATTATCTTGATCAATTAATCTTACTGATCATGTATTTCAGAAACATTTCCAGAGGACACAAGGTGACCCTGTAATTTTCACTTCTCTGAGATTTGCACATTTGGCTACTGAGGGCCTTCACATGAGCCCCTTCAGAGTTTACAGAGGCTGGCCAGTTTCACCCAGTGCTTCACAATTTGTTTCAGTGGCTCAGGTGAAACCAGAAGGATTTGTTTTAAAGTCCTTCTTGCCAAGCTTTGTTTGCTGAACCTGGTGTGTTTCGTTACTAATCCAATAATGCCGTGACGGCAGAGCCTGGTGCTTTTTCTGTACCGGGTAGGGTGGCACATTGCCCGGAAGTACCTGGGGGCCCCAGCTGCCACAGGACACAATGCTAAGTGGAAAAGGTCATGAGAGATACACTCCGTTAATGTGGTCAGAGTGCCTCTCCAAGAACAAAGCATGGCCCTCACAGGAGCGCGAAGCCGCCAGCCCTCTCTTTCCAGGTTGCTTTTAAGCTTATCATTATGAAGCATAAGCAGTCAAATTCCTTGGGAGCAACTGCAGCCTCTTCTGTGTTGCTCGCAGAATCTCTCACACTGCAGGTTTAATAAAAGCCAGGAGTCCTTTTCTTTAGCCACAGCAAGATGTGTTTGTGTGTTTAGGATTGGTTAGCAGGGCTGTGGGAGGGAGTTAATTGTGGAGTTTTTTTGCTTTTGTTACTACTGGATAACATGATTTTTTTCCTACTTGATACTGACACATATTAACACACACTTTAAGATAAAGTAGTTCCTGTAAGCTGCTGCAGTCATAGCCATTAGCAAGCCCAAAGCTTGAAAAACCTGAAATATTTAAAACAATATTATTATTAGCCAGTGAAGATCAGGCTTTCCAGACTTAGGACTAGCAAAACTCCCTCCTGTACCTCTTGCCACATTTTCTTCATTCCTCTTAATCTAGAGAGTATACGGAACTTCTAGAAGGTTCTAGTAACTACTAATGGGCTACACACACAGTATTTTTGTGTTAATAGGTTTTGCTCTCTATCCAGTTTTTTAAACAGTTTTATATTGCTGATGTTAACCTTCTTAGCATTTGCCCTCTGGTGAGGTTTTGTTCTTCTGTGATCATTTTCTCGTTTCAAATTCATTTGATAAGTGAATTTCCGAAAACCCTCAACTCTTCTGGGTTTGTTTTGGTTTGGGGCCCCTCTGATTTATAAAGGTCATTCTGGACACTGGTCAGGTTCATTCTTCTTCAGGGGATATGAAGGCATTTGATTAGCAGCCTGTGGGTCAGTCTGCTTTCCAGCATGTTTTTCTTGGGGTTGGAATCACAGAAATAAATTCAATTTGCTTAACTGAGATACTTCCATCCTCCTCTAAAGGCAGTTGTGACATTTCCCATCAAAGCCCTATTTTGACATTGTTCATGTCATTGAGAGATCAGCTAAATATGCAAGGTTTAGGAATAACCTTTGGAATATTCCATTTTATTCGTTTTGGGAATTAGAAAATTCAATCTAAGCTTTATAAAAGTCTTTGCTACCTCATAAACAAACCATGCTTAAACTCCAGTCTCTAAGTTAAGTCACACGCAGTGTTTCTTTGTTGTACCAGAGACCAGATCTTTGGTGGGTCCCAGCTGCGGAGTCTGTAGCAAGAGATGTGACTAGGCAAGACCCTATTGCTTCAAGCAATGACATCTTGTTGAATTAAGGAACCAGACTAAGAAGGATTTCAAAATATGAACCAGAGGATAAATGGTTTCAGATCAGGATACAGGGAAACAGTAAATGTAGGGAAATAGCAAACTTATTTTAAGAAAGTGCAAAATTATGTTTCCAATACTCTCTACCAAAGCAGCCTCCTCATAATAACAATAATAGTAGTAATCACTTTGGTTACTCCATAACTCATCAAGTTCTTTAGTTTCAACTCTGATAAATAGTTATGTCCCCATCAAGTAATCTTAACCTTAAATCTGTGTCTGTTCTAAACACTATTTTATTCTCATTTTATTTTTTTTTAAACTTTGTGTCTTGAAAACAAAAAATTCAAACTTATAGAAAAGTGGAAAGAATGGGAAAATAAACTGAAAATATTCTCACTGAAGATTCATCAGGTGTTAGTATTTTGAACATTTGTGTTTGCTTTCAATAGATGATAGATAGATGATAGGTAGATTGATTGATGTATAGGTATGTATATGGTATAACTCAAAATAGAAGCTCAAAAAATAAATAGCTCTCTCTCTCCACATATCTCTCTGTGTGTGTATACTATTAGAGCACATGTATGTGTGTGTGAATATGTATTCTCTGATAGTATTGTATTTGTTTGAAAATCCTTCTGAACAAATATTTGTTTTAGAAAAGTGTATTATGGTACGGTAGTCTATGTGTTCATACTGAAAATAATTTCTGAGTGAAGATTTTCACACACTCTGTATTTTCATTTCATAATAAAAAATAAAGGAACTAGCGGTGTGAATTATAGGGCTCCCTTTATATGTTAGTGGATATCTTAATAACTTTTAATAATATAACAAATTTAATTATAATATTTATATATATAAATACTTGTTGTGACCATTTTGTTTAAAATTCCACACAAAGACAACAATCTCAATAGAGAAAATAGGCAAAAGCGATGAACAGAAAATTTACAGAAGAGGAAACCCCAAAAACCATCAAGAATGATAAGGTGTTCTGCTTGTCAGTAAACAGAGAAACACAAATTCAACAGTAATGAGCTATTACTCTGCACCTTTTATATTAGCAAAATTTTAACACTAGATAATGCCAAGTGTCCTTGTCATAGCTGATTGGACCAAGGCACAGGGCGGTCCAGATATAAAGCTGCTTGCCACATAGGTAGTATCTCGTCTGACTCAGAAAGATAGGCTGGAAAAATCATACTTATCTCTTGGAAATCTGTGTTTAGCACATTTTAAAACAAACACATTCTGAAGGAGAATAACCATCAGGGGCCTGGGCTAGGGCAGGGCCTGAGGGCAGAGCAATGCCAATGGGCCCCAGTGCACAAAGTCACAAGGGGAGGGGCTTAGGGCAGGCCAAGGAGCCAAGCGCACTGGAGAACAGAGCTGCAGCAGAGTGATGCGTGAAGACCAACGGAGATGCCAGGAGCCATGCTGGGGGCAAAGAAGGGAAAGGGTTTAGTCTCAGTTTCTGCCAGCTTCCCAGTTCTGTTCAGTGCAGCCTAGGGGGGTTCCAGTTCTCTTTGGAGGAGCAGGAATTGGAGGTGTAGGGGAAGAGGAAATGTGAGAAAAGGGATGAAGGCCTTTGAAATTCCAAAGGAAAATGACTTCAGAGATTTTTTTTTTTTAGTAAAAAACAGAGACAGGGTCTCCCTCTGTTGCAAGCTGGAGTGCGGTAGCATGACCACAGTCACTGCAGCCTCGACCTCCCAGGCTCAACCAGTCCTCCTGTTTCAGCCTCCAAAGTAGCCAGGACCACAGGCGTGCACCACCATGCCTGGCTAATTGTTTGAATTTTTTTTTTTTTTTTTTTGTAGAGATGGGGTCTGTTGCCCAGGTTGGTCCCAGACTCCTGGGCTCAAGTGATCCACCTGGCTCAAGTCCTGGGAGTAAGGTGTGAGCCATGGCCAGAGATTCTCACACCTTGCCAACCAATCAAGTGTGGGGGTATAAAGACATTTTCAGACATACAGTGAAAAGAACAGCCACCCTAAAACATCAAATGAACCTAGAGTTTTCCTGACATCCTTCTGTAACCTGCCAACATTTTGTCAAATCTCTTAAAGTCTTCTGAAGTCGTAAATCAACAAATGAGTGATGCTGAAAAGTGAATTAAAACACAGATTTTGCGCCACCCAATCATCAGGACCTTTTCATACAGTGCTGTAGGTCCTCATTCAAAGGTATTGAGAAATTAGAATAATTCAAGCATGGAAGGCAAAGAAGACATGGACCAGACTGGCTTTCCGGGAGCTGCCAGAACAGTCTGGGAGTCAGACCTGAAAGGAGAACTGCTAAGAAGTCAGCAGGGCATGACAAGGCCTGTAACAGCAGAGGTGGACCCCAATATAGGGGAGGCATGGAAGACGTCACTCCGACTCCACCTGGGAGAGTCGCTAGTCAGGTGGTCATTTGGGGCCAGGTGTTGAAAGATAGAGGAGGAGCAGATAAGGATGGAGGTTACAGGTGCTGGGGTGAGGCGCAGTCAGACTGAGAAGCTTTTCAGTAGTAGCAGCATCTGCAGGGCAGGAAAGCGTGAAGTGGTATGTAATGCAAGATTCTGAAATGTGGGCAGTGAAGAGGAGAATGGGAAGCTGAGTGTGAAGGCAGGGGCACACTCAGCAGCAGCAAATGCAAAATAACTTCAGGGAAGGGAACTTCAGTGAGAAAAGGCAGACTAGCTGGAGCTGATCTGAAGTGGTGAGAACTCTCCCCAGCAGGAAAGCTCCACCCGCTTGTCTTCAATGGGTTTGCTGATCCTGGGCACTCAGACCTACCTAAGGTGAATCTGGTTAGGGAGGAAAGGGAGCGGGCAGCCCCAAATCTACATCCACAGGGTTCCTATGCAGTCAAAATGTGGGGATTAATACTGAAGGCGGGAGTGTTAACATGGGTAGGCCAATGCAAAACTAACAGAATCCTAAATCAATGACTACTTGGCAAATACAACATCTGTATTTGCAAGTCCAAAGTGTTAACATAACTCTTTCAAACAGATTGTTAGGAACAAAATAAATGGACAGTGCCTTGGAAATACATCAGATAGAATAAGACTGGTGAGACAGTATTGAAAAAGAAGAAAAGGCTGAGGGTTTTGCAGAAGATTTAAATTGTTAATGACATTAATCATGGTAGATTCCCAGAGGAGGTGAAATTTTATGGAAGGGTGGAATGTGAGCCATCTTACTAAGGAAGTAAAACTATTCTTGCCTTGAAGGTAATGTTTAAAGTCAAAGAATTTTTAATTAGGTTCAGATTTTTTTTAAAGAATTCTTAATTTACAAATAAGATTGAGTTAAAGAATCATTTTCTGCAGTAGAAACAATAGGATTTTTTAAAATTCTATTTTAAATTGCATAAAAATTAAAATAATCAGATAAGTTGAGTTATAAGTAAATAAATAGATCTTATTAAAATAGTCTACCTGATTCAGTTATTATTCTGGCGCTATAGAACAATTCACAGGATTTAGTTTCAATTAAGTGGCTACAAGATTATCATTTAAAAACAAAAAGTCTAACTCTCCGATTTGCAGCTCTGCTCTGCACTCATTATATGACTGGAAGGTAGGACTTGTTTCGACAATGCTTCCAGTTAGGGTCTCTCAAGTGATTTGCATGTTATTAACCTGGATAGCCATTAATAGGGCTTCACTTCCTCTGTTTCATACGTAGCCCTGGCTTAGATAAAAAAGAGTTCTTCAGGAGAGCGGAAAAATCAGAGAACTTGTACTATCTGTGAAATGTGTAGAAAGATAACAGAAGCTACCCTCCTCAAAAAAAAAATGATGAGTTTGATGAAAAGAAATTAGCAGGCTGTGTGGGCGTGCTCCACACGATCAGCCATGCTTGCTAAGTCTGGCTGTTGGTTGTTGCTATGGCTACGAAAAGCCAGTGGAACCCAATGAGCTGTCTGCAGCAATGCTGAGAGGACCAGCCATTTTACTTATGGAAAACAGTGTGGCATATTCTGCTGAGCTTCCCCCTGGAAGAAGCCTCTTTTATACATCTCTTCAGGGAAGAGAGAAGCAATGGGCATGTTAATATACCATGATCACAGCCACGCAGGCCTGCAAGCTGCCGTTGGGACAGGCTGTTGACTGCTGTTCCAATGAGCTGATTGGAGAATGTGGAATGCAGAGTGATAATGCTCCCTGTCTGCTATCAGGCAGCCGCAGCGAAGGTTTTTGTCTTGGGAAGGCAAGCTTTCCCTGCAACAGTGTCTCAGCAGCTCCCTGGCTGCTCACCCTGAAAACGAGGGATCCAAACGGAGGGTGTTGCCCTCTGCTGAGGCTGGTCCCGTGCGTGGCTGTGGCATGTGAGTGGCAGGTCTGAAAAAGCAGGTGTGTGCTCGGACGGGCGCTGGACTGGCACGCAGGCGGACGCTCCGGTTTACCTGCTTCCTGTTAACAGACTGTGGGCTCCCAGGGCACAGCCTGCAGGCTGAGGCTGAGGCGGAGAAGGGGCTTCCCGCTACACTAACAGAGGTAAGCTTTTTTGATCTTTTCGAAAGCACAGCATAAAAATAACTGGGGCAAAACTCAGCGTGAAAGATTTACATTGATTGTGTGATTTGGATTTAGCAAACAAACAGACACATCCACATACACACATTTCTGGAAAATAGTATCAGAGGCATAGAGTTGTTTCGGTGAATTTTGGTTCTAGCAATTGGAAGATAAAACACATTATTGTTATGCTTTGGGGTTTAAAATAAATATCTGCTGTTTGAACAGACTACGTGGCTTGTTCTGAACCATCTTCACAGCCAACAACATTTCTCGCTTGCGAACAATGGATTCTTTTGTGACCTGCACTTTGACTTATATTCAGAGAACTCCATGAGAAAGCAGTGGCACATAAATTGTGAAGCATTTCTTTTTAAGCCTCGTAAATGATTTATTTAACTCTTCGCACAGCTATGTACACACTTAAAGAATTCCGTTCTCATGTAGGTCGTAGTAGCCGGTGATTCTGTGCTTGCTCGCTCTGGACTGAGTGTCTTGGTGTCCTGTTTGATTTAGTTGGGGTAGTTGTAAAGCAAACAGTGTAGGTATTGGAAGCCGTTCACACCTCCTTTCTGAGGATCTGCATGCCTTGCTAGCCCAGAGCACAACACCCCCATTGTGCTCCCCCGGCTCAGAATCCAAGGAAAGAAAGAAAGCGAAGCCTCTGCATTGAGTTCTAGGCCAGCTGAGGTATGTGGCAGTAAAACTTCTTTTCTTGCACAGTTTTTCTCACCAGCAGATAGGCTTCCGAGATACAGAGTGAAACCAAAAACACCACGCATCTCATACAAATGTGCGCTCATACATGCAGCAAATGTTTGCTGTCAGTTGCTTCGTAATAACAGCACAGACCCTGAATTACGGGAGGAATTGCCTTGTAGTGAGTATTTCCCCGATTTGTACTCTCTTAGAAACAAAGCTGTTACTGTGGATTGAAATTGGTTAGTCAGATCAAAATCCCTGGTAAGGAAGTGACCGCGTAAGGGTTAGATTCTGTTTCAGCAATATTTCTCACTTGCTTACCCAAGTCGGTTCTTCTGTTGTTTTGCTGTTTTGTTACCAAAAATGTCAGACCATTTATAATACTATTGAAAATATTTAATTTAAAAATGTTTGGTCAAAAACTTTGAATAAAACCCCTATCTACTAAAGATGAAATCTACCATGAAATTTAAAACAATATAGTAACCGAGATCTACTTCTAAGAAATATATTTTTATTCGCTACCTTTTTTCTCCAAAATCTGGATGACATGGGAGTCTCCTTAGAACTTGAAGCGTCATTTGCAGTGATAGATGTGAGCAGGAACCACCTGTTTCACAGATGTAGTAACGTTACTATGCCCTAAGATAAGAGAATTCGAAAGCAGCAGGAGAACAGTTTTCAAAACTTCTGTTCTAAATGTCAAAATGGTCAAGATATAAAGATGCAGACTAAGAATCTCAGTGGAGTGAACCACGTTCAAACGTTTAATGATGAGGATATGCCTCTGAGAGTCATAGGGGTTAAATGGTGAGGTGACAGCCATGTACTTCATTATGTTTTAACATTCAAAGGAAAACTAAATGAACAGACTTAGTCCTGAGTCCAATTCTATGAGTAAAAATATCAGCTAAGTAAGTGATTCTATATGAGCTGAATGAAAGGTAGAGAAGGTCTCTGTCCAGTTTAATTTCCTTCAAAGCTTTACATTGCCAAAGGATTTCTTAGAATTGACACAATGCGAAGACCTACAGCAAGCACATGATCTCCTATTAGTTTTTCTTGGGGGAGCTTTTAGAAGAATGAGGTGTAGAAATACCCAGGGCACACCTGACTGCTGTGCCTGTTCCCTTGATGGTGGTACCAGGTGAGACAAGATCCTTAGCCCATGGGAAGAATGACACACACTTTATACCTTTGCGATTTCTTTCCTGTATTACTAACCTTTTAAGATGACATGCTATAAAAAGATGAACATTTTGAGTTCAATTCTGCACAGCACATCTACATAGTTAATAATTCAACAATTTTGCGAACCAGATTCAGAGACATAATCTCTATCTTTTAAGACTTTGCACCTTTGCTTGCAGCTATTTTTAGACCCCTGTTGTCTGCCACTCTCCGACTCTTCTGCTGGCAATATCAAATATTTTGGAATTTCCAAAACACACTATATCAGACTTTTTTTTTTTTTGCAAATGCAATGCCCCCTGACGAGTCATTTCCTTTAAATCTCCCCTGCAAGGGCAGCTGCTTTCATATGCCCTTCAAATGCAGCTCAGACATGCCCCCCAAACTGTCCCCCACCCTCTTTGGCTACATCTGAATCTTGCTTCGGACTTTCATCTACTGCACCATATTGCATCTGTCTCTGTTCACCGCCTTCCAAACTTTGCTGGCCTCTGATTCTAAAGTATTTTGTCCAGTGTCCAGAATTTGGCATTCAGACATCGTGCTGGTAACCTCAGACTTCAATATTTTCCTGTTAGTTACTGTAAATATAGACTTGACCTAGAAATAGAAGTCTAAATACTGCCTTTTATCAAAGAAACTCAAAACACTGGAAAAACAACAATGAAGCTTTCATTTCTGATTTGAAAATATGGCTTCAGGATCCCAATTTCGTAAAAGCTACAACTGTCCTATCATAGATCAAAATTTCTGGAGGGAAAATTGTACAATATATATTTTAAACAAAATAACTTGAATGTTTTAGTATATAGATAATAGTATTTTTCTATCTATAGCTATTATAAAATTTATAGAAAATATCCCCATTGAAAATTTGTTATAGAATCAGACTATTTAAAACTAATGTTGAACTGATGATGATTAGCAGCTGATTATAATGTAAGACACTTATGAAGTTGTTTTTCATACTGAAACCAGGAGAAAGTAAAGGTCATGAACTGGAAAGAGATTAAATAATTGAAACAGTCTACAATAGCGGCATTTCTTTTAATGTTCCTAAATAAACCCAAAAGGTGACTGGAAATCACTAGTTATGTCACCCTACAATTTGAATGCCTGGATGAGGAAGAGAATATTCTTTTAGTATCACTCTTGATGTAGATATTGTTTTGGTTATAGAGAATTCCTACCATCTGTTCTATATTAGATAATATTATTATTATTATTTTAAAATATGCCTGATTTCAAAAGCCTTTTTATGAAAACATGGCCACAACCAAAAATAAGAATGTACTCATAATTTTTTAAGAAATTATAAATACGTAATTCTTTGTCTTTAAGATATCTGTGTTGAAAGCGAAAGTTCTAATTAATACTGTATGAATTTTTGTATGTAAACTAGAACCAATGAGGAAGTTTAAAATACCCTGATATTTGGAATTAGAAAGTGAAATATTTAGGAAGTTATTAAAATTCATATTTCTAGACATTATTGCATTACTTCCAGCAACGAGCTTTCTAATAAAAGTAAGATAAACAGCAATTCTTAATTATCATGCTGTCCTTTAAAGCTTTATTTTAGCTATCTTCCAGCTGATTTTAATGTATAGCATGCTATCATTAAATAATAGCTAAAGTTGGAATTGGTTCTATTCATCTTAAAGACTAATCATGTTTAATCAATTATTTTAAATTGTGTATAGTAATTAGATTTCGGAAAACATGATTTTATAATATAGCTGTACTGTTTCTAGCATTTTCTATCTTAAGAAATTTATGGTATTTTTAAAGGTCTAAGTTATATATAACTACATTGATAGTGTCATGAAATGAGTTGCAGTTTTATAAAGAAGAGTTGTAATATACGATTGTATTAGATAATTTTCTAAACGTTCCTCCAACTAATAATTTAATTATGGATATGCTTATTAAATTCTAAACTGCCACTGTCAAGTGGAAATAATACAGGTAAACATGTTTTCAAAATCTGTTTATCTGTATTATTTCTGAAAAACTCAAGATGTGGATTTCGTTAAAAGGAAACACTTCTGTCACTACTGAGTTCTAAATATTGGCAAATAAGAATTCTCATTTCAGTGTAAGTTCAATTAAGATGGTATGTGTTGGATAAATGACAGGGAACCAGCAAAGACAGGTTTTTATTTTGGTGTTTTTCAGCGTGACATATCCGTATGGAACTATACCATGCTATACTCTACCCTGGTCTTCAAAACCAAAATATGCTAGTTTGCCAAGTAGGAATTTTGGCCAAAAAAAAAAAAAAAGCTGTGGTTTTCTCTTCCCTATACAGATGAGGTATACATAGGGTCAGCATTAATTCTCTACCTTAGAGATGCATTATTTGAGCAAAAAACTTAGAAAGCTTTCACTTTCCTGAATCCAATCAAGGGTCTTACTTTCAAAGAAAATTTTCCCACCTCAAAGAAAGAAAAAAAAAAAGAAAGAAAGAAAAGAAAATGCCCTGGTAATGTTCTCATTATATTTTCTAATTTTTCTTTATATTATAATTTAGGGAAATTTATTTTTAATAAAGAACATTATTTGAAAGTTTCATCAGTGATATTTTGTTTTTTTTCTGTTCATTCATCTGTTGCCTGCTTATTAAATTTTTGATTTAATGCAATCAGAAGTTCAGTTTTTCTGTCTTCCCTCTGAGATGTTTTCCCAGTGGTTAAAGTAAATTACAAATCAAAAATACTCTCCTATAATGAATTATATCCTCTGCTTTGAATGGGAGAGTTCATCCAATCTGTTATTAGAAATGATTCTTCTTTTCAGATTCCTTGTCCTAGTACTTTTTTTCTGGAACAGTTGAATTTGAGGACGGGGGCAACATAAACCCGTCAGGTTCCAAATCTTCTGACGTTCTATTCAATTCCACCTCCCTCAGAGACTAATGTAGCTGCAAGGATCAGCCTCAAGGAGTCCAACGAACTATAGCAAAAATAGGCTTTTAGCCAAGAGCTGTGACACTTGTGAAGATCCTCTGAGAGTACAAGCATGGGATCCCATGAAGAATGGCAAGTTTTTAAATACACACACACACACACATACACACACACATATTCAAATGAGATTTTGGCTATGTGGAGACAATTTATTAGTATAAAAGTTCATTCTAGTCTCTTCTGAACTGAAGTCCTTGTACCTACTTCTAGCTGAGGACAGCCAGCTCCTCGGAGGCACTGAGTGCTCTGAAGAGGTGACACACCAGAAGGAGCAGCCTGGTTGGTGGAAACATGTTTCATTAAGCCTTCAGCTGCACAGAAAATCCTCTTCCACCTATTGACAGGAGTCAGCGACTTCTGCTTCATTGGGTCTTTTTCATACTAGATCTTTATATTTCATACAGTTTGCCTACACTTTATACTAACTACTACACAGCAAAAGTTTAAGAAAGCAACACTTGGCTGTCAAAAAGTGAGGCTTTTTGGTAGTTATCAAGATGCCTTCACACCTAATTATTTCAGTTCTCTGAGCTAAAGTTAACAAGGGAAAGGAGACTGGATAACAGTAACCTCAGCTGTTCTTGTGCTAACTGTGTCATCTGGTGAAGGGTTTGAACACTTTCCAAAACAAGTACATTTCATCTGGCAGATGTATTCTTGCACTATAGTAAGTGCTATGTATTTTAACTTGCTCGGTATCTCAAAATCTAGGTCTCAAAATTTTCATAGCATAGCGTTACTGGTAGTTAAGATGAAAATTGTACAAGCACTTAGTTGCTCTGCTGCACTGTGAATAGGCTGGTGTTTGATGTGTCTAGGGCATCTGGCTCGCACCAGTTTAGGCAAAGGGAGGTCAGGAGAGTGATGAATGGCAAGAGGATGGAAAAAGGAACAGTTTACTTCTGCAGAACAGAAGTTACAGGGAAAAGTGACTCGCTTGAGAATAGCAGCTGAAACAGACAGGCCCTCTTACTGCATGTTCAGTCAGTATTTGCTGAATGAATGAATGGCTTATACCAATCAGATCTTCCCCTGGATTGTGCTGATACTAACACATGGTTAGAAAGTGCTCTTTGAATTTAGAGGTAAAGTGACAATTCAGCCATTTTTCTGATTTTTTTTTTAATCATGAAACAAAGAAGAAAAAAACACATGAAATTTTTTTTTAAAAAAAGGCTATTATTTTTAAAAAATAAAATATTGTCTTCCTGGTGAGAAGCACTATACTTTAACAATTACATAACACAGAAATATTACCAGAAGCGTAGATAAAGCTCAAATGCAACACATGAAGCTAAGAAAAACTGATTTCTAATCTCAACTTTTAAAAAGCCTCTTGGTAGTCACATTCATGGAGAAGTATAATCAACCTAGAGTTAAAATGTTCCTTTTTAAAATAAACATAAGAAAGAAAAGTTTAAATCCAGAGTTATAAAATTTAAGATCTTTATTTTAAGGCTTTAGAATCTAATTGAACAGAGACTTTAAGATAGTCTGGGAAGATCTTTTCAAGTTAAAAAAAAAACCATAGAAGCTGCAAGCCCTTACACAGTCAATCAAAATATCTGCTTCTGATTTAACTCAAGAAAACAATAGACACCTGTTAACTAGTATTCAAATAACTACACAAAAGATTATTTTTTAAATTGAATTTGTTTGCTCCAAAAGATATTGATAATAATAATAATTTATATAGATTTTATTCTATACTAGCCACTATCCCAAGAGTTTTATATATACTAACTTTTAATGAAAAATCTGGAAAATCACAAACTCTATAACACCAAATACTAAAAAGTAGGGACTTTTAAAGGCATTTACATTGGAATTTCTTAGAAATATTTTCTGCAATCTTAAATTATTTCCCAAAGAGGGATTTAACAAACATCACATTTAATTATTTTGTCTTAGATGCTCTGATACCACTTTACATATTGTATTATTTTTATATCACGTTAATGACGTTTTTTGACATGTCCAATCTTTTCATGTGAAAGTGACCTCCATGAGAGAGAAGTCAGGTTTATTTGTTTTTACCCATCATCTCGCCATGTCTATTACCAAGAGTGAACGAAGGATGGATGAATAACTAGGCCAAGTAGTTTATTGTAACAAATAAAGTTTACACCCAAGGAAAGGGACCTGGTGAAGGCGATGCAGACGGTGTGTGAGTCCGTGTAACTTTCATCATGAGAAAACTAATCTGGTCAACATCATCTTTAAATGTTTGTTTTGTTACGGGTTTTTTGTTTGTTTTTGGTTAACGTGCTTTTGGGGTAAAATGCTAAGCTAAATGTCCAAGTAACCCTTTTTAAGTCATGGAGACTTTTTCCACAGAGGAAATCATGACACAACCAAAGAGGACGTGGCTCATTTAATCCACTTGCAGAGTTTTTCCTCAGAACTTAACCTTTTGAACAACTTAACTACATATGAGTTATATTTGACAGGAAAATAATAAAAATTCGAGAAGGCATATTTATCTTCTTTGTCAGCGAAACCATATCTGTTTTGGGAAAAGGGCTTTATTAGGTCAATAACTCAGATGACTGATAATATATCCTGAATTCTTTCACACTCTATTTAGAAACATAACTTTTTATGTGATATGTGTTCTGAAATCTGATTATATCACTCACTGACTTCCTTTCCACCATAGATTTAATTTTACAGGACTAATATAACCCATGTATATAATGACTAATATGGCTTTTTTAATTAAAAAAAATCTTCCTTCTAAAGTGTGCCAAGTATTTTGACTGCATTTTAAATTAATTTTTAGATTTATTGGCAGAAGGGCAGAATTACCATCACCCTCATGTTATAAAAGCAAATGGCAAAGCTATAAATAATATAGTTTAGTTTGAAAAACCACCTTCCTGTTGATCCAAAGTCCCAAATGTCCTGTCAGTGCTTTCTGTTGCCAGTTATCTGGTAAAATGTTTGGATCTGTGTATTATTATGTGGCATAATATTGCATCATCGTGATTTTGAACCCTAGGCTTGTGCTTCCTTTGAAGATGGAATTAGGAAAACATACCCTCAAAATTGTGCTTCACTTTTTTTGGCTCTGGTATTTAATTTTGTGACTGTCAAGAATGAAAATATTATGATCATAAAATTATATTTCCTGGGGCATGTCCCATTTGTCAATTGCTTCATTCCCGGGCTCCTCAGTCACGGTATTGCATTCTGCCTTTAGCCCAGCCTGTGAGAAGAGGTGCTGGATTTGCATGGTACAGAGAGGGCCTGAGAGGAGAGAACAGGAGCTTAAGGATAGGACCCAAAAGGACTCTGGCCCTCTTAGTATTTGTTACCAATGGGATCATTCAACCACTAGAGCTTTTGAGCTCAATAGGAATTAGGAAAAGTGTTGCTTTGAAATTCAAATGTTTTCTTTTCCAACCAAAAGCAAAGCATTGGAGAAATCTGCCTGCACTCTAGCTAACCCCTCAGAGAGTGAAAGAGTATTTTATCTCCCCAACAAAACAGAATGGCCCCTTGTTGACTGACACCGAGAAATATCACCCCTTTAAAGATCAGATTATTAATTTCTCAGTGCATTCTCTTGGGAAATAAAATCAGAATTTCATCTGGCAAGCATCATGACAGATGACAAATGACTTTAAGACTATCATCAAACTATATCTGCCCAACAAACAGATCAGAACCATGAGTTCCTAACTGCCAAGTGGCCCACAGTTTCTGGAGTAGCCCTTCCTGGTAGATGGGCTTGAGCAGGCAACAGTGAGTTCCCTGCTCTCCTCTTCCAGACCGTGAAGACTGCTGTCCCATCTGTTAGTATGTTCATGTAAGTTAGCTGATTGTGTCCTTCTGATTTGTTTGGTATTGAAAAGATGGCCTTGATAAGGAAAGCAGAGAAAGCCCTAAGTTCTGGGTACAACTTAACGAGTGACCAGACCCAACGGTGGATGTCGAAGTTAATAACCGTATATTAAAAACTGATACTTGCATTTTCATGTAATTCACTTATTTGTTTATTACACATCCATCCAGGACCTGTAGGAGTGTGTTTAGAGTGGAGGAAAAGTTGAGGAAATAAGCCAGGAAGCCATTGAAAGAGCTTACAGTTTAGTGCAGGAAGACAGGAACGCTACTTAACTATTACTTAAAGATAGAAGGTGATCGAGTGCTATAAGGGAGATATAATCAATGTATTTGTTTATTTTTTCAAAAAGTCGTGTGCAGAAGTAACTTATACAGTAAAGAAACTCTTTCATCATCTCAAGCGATGGAGTTCCAGAAGATGGTAGTAAGTTGCTCAGAGAAGGGAAGTTTCTTAGAGGATCAGGAAATAAGAATTTGAGAAAATGATATTTTACTTAGGGCTTGAATGACGTGGGATTTTGACAATTGTTTGGAAAAACAAGCTTTGTAGCATCAAGAATTGGTTTATACAACTCACTTTTATTTGTCATCCCCTCAGTGCTTTCATGGAAATTGTTGAATCTGGTTCAGCAACCCTGGGAGACATGCACTATCATCACTGTTTCACATGAGGAAAGAAGAAACTGAGGTTCAGGGACATGCTCATTGCATTTCACCTGTTATGAGTCAGTGGCTGACTCTGAGAGGCTGCTAAAGTGCTGGGATCAAAGCACATGAAAGATTAAGAACTATGTTTACAACTCAAGATCATAACTTACACACACAGAGAGAGAGAGAGAGAGAGATAATTCAGTTAAAAAATGGACAGAGGGCCAGAATGGTTTTCCAAAGAGACATACAGATGGCAAAAAGGCATATGAAAAGGTGCTCAGCATCACTAGTCATCATGGAAATGCAAGTCAAAACCACAGTGAGAAACCATCTCACACCTGTTAGGATGGCTATCACGAAAAAGTCAAACGATAACAAGTGTTGGTGAGGATGTGGAGAAAAGGAAATCCTTGCAAGCTGTTGACGGGAATGTAAATTGGTACAGACATTATAAAAAATTGCGCAGAGTTTTCCTCAAAAAAATTAAAACTAGAACTACCATATGATCTAGTAACCCCACTTCTGGGTATATATACAAAGGCAATGAATGAATACGGAAACAACCTCAGGATCCGTCCATGGATGAATGGATAAAGAAAATGTGGTGTGTATATACACACACAACGGGATAGTATTCAGCCCTACAAAAGAAGAACACTCTGCCATTTGTGACATGTATGAAGACATTATGCTGAGTGAAACCAGTCAGATGGAGAAAGACAAATACTGTATGATCTCATTTAAATGTGGAGTCTAAATGCTGAACTCGTAGAAACAGAGTCGAATGAATGGTGGTTGCCAGGAGTTGGTGAGGGGAGGAAAATGAGGTCAACAGGCATAGACTTTCAGTTATAGGAGGGATAAGTTCTGGGGATTTCCTGCAGCATGGTGGCTGTAGGAAAACTGCCTTGTACACTTGCAGTTTGCTAGGGTAGGTCCTGAATGTTCTTACCATACACAAAAAGAGATAATGATAAGAAGTAATGGAGGCATTCACTAACTTGATTGCGGTGATCATTTCATAGTATATACGTATATCCAAGCAGCCCGTGGTACACCCTAAATGTCTACAGGTTTGTCAGCTATACCTCAATATATCTGGGGAGAAAATAGAGCATGTTTTTAAGGGTGTGGAAGCAGCAGGCACAACTAGCAAATAAAAGGATGGAGGGGGCCCAGCTAAGAGAGCAGAAAGAAAAGAAGTGAGAGGGAGAGAAATGAAGAAATGTGTTGTGATGGCCAGGAGCTAAGCCCATGCAGAGCCCTGGGGAAGGTGCCAGCAGTGGAGAAGGAAGCTGCAAGGGAAGCGGAGCTATGCCAGGAGCAAGATCCCAGGGAGAGCAGCAAAGAGATGGCACCAGGGACTGAGGACAGCCCAGCTCACAAAGGGGAGAGTGTGACCTCTCAGACACTGGAATGAATTGAGGAAGTGAGCTCCACTCCTGACAGCCAGACAGACAGTTAGGAAAGTTCCCAGCAGACACCCAGGAATGACACTGACTCATACTCTCCTGCTTTATGTGCTGGGTCTGAAAGTCAAAGACACATTTAGAATTATTACTGTAACTCTCTATGACTTAGAAAGTCTGACATAGGCGAGATTTCTTGGATTCAGTCTTTTTCATTGAGGGAAATATGTTATACGATGATTGCTAGTGGTTAGAAGCACGGACCTTTCTGTTTTTTGTTTTGAGATGAACTCTCCCCCTGTTGCCCAAGCTGGAGTGCTGTGGCACAAGCTCAGCTCACTACAACCTCCGCCTCCCCGGATCAGGCAATTCTCCCACCTCAGCCTCTTGGGCAGCTGGGATTACAGGTGTGCACCACCACGCCCAGCTAATTGTTGTATTTTTAGTAGAGATGGGGTTTCACCATGTTGACCAGGCTGGTCTTGAACTCCTGGCCTTAAGTGATCCACCTGCCCCAACCTCCCAAAATGCTGGGATTATAGGCATGAGCCACCACACCTTGAAGCATGGACTTTGGGCTCACACATTGTTGGGTGGGAGTTCTGGTTTAGAAACCTGACTGCAGTGAAGTGAACCAAGATACAAAATCCCTATGCCCCAGTTTCCACATCTAAATGAGTGTCACCATGGTCCCAAGTATTAAAGACACGTGTGATGTACATTGATCAGAGCACTGCATCTGACATAAAGAAGGTCTCATACATGTCGACCGCTACTGCTGTTGGTTGTTCCTGGGAGTTTATAGAAAGACTCTCTTCCAAATTCCTGTGCTCCAGGTACCCGTCTCGGAGTAAACTCTGGGGTCTTGAGAAGCCATGCATGTGTGTAGTTTAAGGGACGGGCCACTGCTTCTGCCACTCTTCGGGGAGATAGAGCCTAGGTACCACTACAGTTCCTGTGAAATATCTCAGCGACCTCAGCAGGACTCTAATCCTTACCCTACCATTTGCAGCGTTCGATTTGTGGTGTTAAAAGACTCAGGCTTCTTGGTGGATCAGGCCCGGGGGTGGATAGTGATGCTGTGAACCAGACGGGAGTGGAGAAGACCTGTTTTGATTTGTTTCTGATATCAGGGAAAAAACGTCTAGACATCTAGAACTTTACGTCCTTGCTGGAAACACTGCTAGCCAGTGTAATGCTGTCCTGGTTGTCAGAAGTGGGGCAAATCAGGGGCTCACATGTAGCCTAATTCAACATATGGACTGTTGGTCGTATATAGCTTCATTAAGAATATATACTAGCTTTACAAGAGCCTTTTTTCTGATAAGAACATGTTTAATTAATAAAAGACTATGATGATGTCTTTTAAGTCACTCTGCAAAGAAAGATCCACATTTTTTTAAATGAGAATTTTTAAAAAGCCTTTCAATATGCTTGCTAAGTACAGTTAGGTTAAATGTTGAAACTGCCTCCACCAATTGTTTTCTACTTGTCACCCATGAATTTTTCAAAGCAACTAATAATCCTTTTTTGTTTGATTAAAAAAGTGATATGGGATTTGACTGGTAAAAATGCCATTACCAGGAAAAAATAATGCAAGTTATCAAAACGCAGGATATTGGGCCAATTTGAGTGATTTTATAGAGTTTGATATTGAGCACAAGTTATTTATTTTCTGTGGAAGTTGTAAGAATTGCAAGTTTATTCTGGAAAAAAAAAATAAGGATTAAGATGATACCATTATCCAGAAGAGCTGTGTGAGGGTTGCATGGATTATGTATTCTAATTGTGTAGGGCGAGGTCTGGCACGTGGGAGAGGCTGAACAAATGTGAGCCGGCATTACTGCCATTCTTGGTGTATACATGAGTTCACGTGAAAGGCACACACTGTGCCCCTCTGATTCTCCAGACTGTGTGTGCTCAGTGGTGACGAGTCGGACTTGCTGCTCTTGGTGATGGTTCCATCTTTGGGATGAGGGAGGGGAGGCTTATAACCCAACAGCATCACAAGTACCGAGGCAGAGGGAAAGCACAAGAGCATAGCGTGTGACTGACCCTCCTGGCAACTGCAGTGTGTACACGGTGAAGGCAGGGGCTTTAGATGGAGAGAGCACCGTCTGCAGGTGAACACGGTGTGAAAGCACATTGCGGGCTGGATGGCACATCTGGAATGCAGGAACAGCAGAGGGAACTGAGCGTGGGGTGGTGTAGAGGGAACAGAGAGCTTTGCGGTCGCATAAACTTGGAACTCATTCCCAGCTCTGTAATTGCTCACTCGGTCTTGAGGAACAGGCTCCTGGGCTTTTTCCAGACCCCGATTTCCCTACTTAGGGGGAAGAGATGATAGTGCTTACCTCTGAGTATTATCATTAGGATTAAATGAGATTACTGCAAAATGACCGGTGTAGTGCCTGACACATCAGAGGCGGAATGAATGGTCACCATGCCTATTTTTATCATCAGAATCAGGATCAGCATCCTGTTAAGCAGTTTGGGTTCATTCTTTAAGGGGGAAAAAAAGAGAGAGAGAGAACCACTGGAGTTTTTTTCTTTCTTTTTTTTTTAAATAAGGTGGAGTTTTGCTCTTGTTGCCCAGGCTGGAGTGCAACGGCGCAATCTCGGCTCACCGCAACCTCCGCCTCCTGGGTTCAAGCAATTCTCCTGCCTCAGCCTCCCGAGTAGCTGGGACTACAGGCACCTGCCACCACGCCCGGCTATTTTTATATTTTTGGTAGAGACGGGGTTTCTCCATATTGATCAGGCTGGTTTCAAACTCCCAACCTCAGGTGATCTGCCCTCCTCGGGCTCCCAAAGTGCTGGGATTACAGGAGTGAACCACCGTGCCCGGCCCATTGAAGTTTTTTTTTTTACAGAGGAAAAGTAATGATCATATTTGTGGGTGGAAAGATATATCACTGGTAACAGTATCAAATTAAATGAAGAGCACAAGAAAAGATTACAAAATGATAGTGTCTATGAATTAGAAAAGAGAGCAACTTGGGCATGAACTAAGGTGATAGGGGAGGGAGAAATGAGCGAGGGGTGTACTCAGTCAAGTCCTGCTCTGTGTCCGTCGGTGTTCTAAATGTCTGGAATGCATCTAACACAGGGACTGGCCAAATAGTCTTAAAAATAGGCAATTCTACTTCAGTGCAGTGCTGCGTTGCTAGAGGTGCCTGGGATGCACAGAGCGAGGGAAATCTGGGGTACCCATGGCTTGTGGAGGAGCCTCTAAGGTATCTCTGAAGAAGATAGGTAGGACCTCAGAATATGTGTGCATTCACCTTGGAAGCTGCCCCGCCCTACCAGCAACCAGGGAACAGCACAGCTCCAGCACCCAGGCATGGAGCGATGCGTTCTGAGCTCTAGAAGCCATTGGTGTGGCTGGAATGCAGGATGCCCAATATGGAGAGATAGTGAGTAAAATCGGGCAAGCAGACCAGAGCCAGATGGCGGGGCAATTGTGTCACCCTAAGCTAGATGGGAAGGCACTGAGATATTTCAAGCAGGGAGGTCATATAGGATTTCCTTTATAAGATTGAGCTTCCTCAGGGGGGGTGGGGGAAAGGAGCGCTGGACCTGGGAAACACATCTGAATTCCCTGAGATCAGCAGGATGTGGAGAGTTGAAGCTGGGCCTCGTGTCTGCAGTTCTTGTCCCGGGAAAATGCTTGAAGACACCTTATTTGGATGTTTGTATTTATGGCTGTGACTGCGATTCCCCTGCCTTAAAAATGTAAATTAAATGATTACTTTCAGACTTTCCCTGTAGTACATTATTTATGAACATAGGACCTGTCTCCCTGGGTAGCAGCAAGCACCGTGGCTCAGACACTCATCAGTGTGGCTGTGCCTGACCCATGCCCTGGATTTCCTCCCCCTCCTCCGCCATCTGTCTCTCCACTCTCTTTCTGTTGCCCTCTTTCCCCTGCCTAATACCATTTCTTCACCTGGTTGTTTTTACAATTCCCAAAGTAATTTGAAGTGCCATTTATTATGCTTAAGAAACAACTTTATGTCACCAATGTTTGGTCACTTAGTTTTAAAATCAGTGAATAACAACATTTTTTTTCTTTTAAAAAAGGAAATATCACAAGTTCTTTTTAACCTCTCAATAAAAGTAAATAACAACTTTTTTTTTTAAAGAAAGTATCACAAGTTCTTTTTAACATCTCAATAAAAGTAAATAACAACTTTTTTTTTTTAAAGAAAGTATCACAAGTGCTTTTTAACATCTCAATATCCCATGATGGACTTTCCCTTTATATGTGCCTTGTCAAAGGCAAGGTTCCTCCAGTTCTACACCAACGTCCCTCCAATTTTGCAGGACAGGAAGGCGGGGCCGGGCAGGAGCCTGTGGGGACTAAGGTCCAGTCATGGATTTAGCCTTTGATGAGGGGTGACCGCTGCCATGTGACTTCCTATCTTTCAGCCACAGGCTTGGTCTCTGTAGAAGGAGGATACTGTGCCTAGACCATAGGACCGATTGCTCTCTTATATGAAATAATGTATAGAAGGATATATCACAGGCCTGGCACATAACTGGCTCTCAATAAATAATAACTTCATCATCAATAAAAATCTCCAGAGATGGAAGAGAAATTTTTGGCCCAGACCATCTTTGTTTTTTCAAGAGTTCCCAGAGCTCTTGACAAAACAAAGGTCAACTGAGCAAAAAAAAAAAAAAAAAAAAATACACAAAATAAAAATAAATTCCCATAATAAATAATTAAATAAAATTTTCTTAATATACAACCCATTTGACTTTCCATGATCATGGTGTTCTTAAACCATTGAAGTCCAACTTAAAACTCAAAGAAACTTCATTAGAGTGTAACAAACACACTGTATCTGCTGGTTCCGACTGATTACATTGCACTAAGGCAAACTAATCACCTGGAGATAAACTATGTGGCGTATTCACTGCAAAAATGACATTAGGCTAGAATGAGGGAGATCACTATTTCTAAAACCACTATTTCCAAAGAATAACCATCCTGCCATTGCCTAGGCTAATAGCAACTACGGTCCCACAATCCTAAAGTACTTGCTTAAGAACGTGTCATATGATCTTTTTGCAACAGAATTCGGGTTTACCTGATTAACGATGTTTTCTTGGGCTGATCTAAAATGAGTCTTCACGTCACATGGTATTGGAGCTTTGTGATCTGCAAGGTTAGTTAAGAATGTAAAATAACAGTAAGTATTCTTATAAATAATAAGAATTCAGTGCACCATTCATTCAGTGCACGCTGTGTCAGGCAGTGTGCCAAATTCTTTAAATATCTCTTATTGACTATTCACAAAAACCCTCTGATGAGGGTATTATTCTCATTTTACAGAAGAGGAAACAGGCGCAGAGAACTTAAACAACTTGCACAGGGTCACACGTGGGGAAAGTAGGATTCCAGCCTGAGTCAGCTGCATTCCAAACCCTGTGCTTTGAACAGTTCTCTAGACTGCCCATTTGTGGGAACAACAGATCAGCCAAGATAAAATGTTACATTTCTCATTTTATCATTCTCTCTGTATTTTTTGCTCAGGGACTCTATGGAAACCGTTATTTATAAGTGAACACCAAATTTCCTTATCCTCAAGACCAGAAATAGCATGACAATAAAAAGAGGGAGAAAAAAAAAAATCTAGGATGTCAACAGTGATTGTTTTCTGTAGTTTTTCTTTCTTTCTTTCTTTCTTTTTTTTTTTTTTTTTTTGCTTGTTCATATTTTCTTTTGTGTGTGTGTGTGATAGAATCACCCTCTGTCACCTAAGTGAGAGTGCAGTGGTGCAATCTCGGCTCACTGCAGCCTCCACCTCCTGGGTTCAAGCAATTCTCCTGCCTCAGCCTCCTGAGTAGCCGAGATTATAGGAACCTGCCACCACAGCCAGCTAAATTTTATATTTTTCGTACAGACAGGGTTTTGCCGTGTTGGCCAGGTTGGTTTCGAACTCCTGACCTCAGGTGATGATCTTCCCATCTCAGCCTCCCAAAGTGCTGGGATAACAGGTGTGAGCCACCATGCCCATCCCATATTTCCTAAATCTACTTAACGTTACAAAAATTTCCAAATAAGGAGATGTATCTAGAATGGGGCCAAAGGAAATTTAGGTAGCACCAATCATGTTTAGACATCTAATTAGGATGCTACAAGACTAAGCAATAGAAAAATTTTTTTAACCCTCTAAATATAAATATTTTATCAATTTCCTTCTAATGTTAAAATTTGCATCAATCGTCACCATCTTGATCTTCAATGCCAGTGGGCCTGTCTGTGTACTGGCGGTGATGGTTTTACCCCTGGATTAAGAATGATTAGCTCTACTTTGGAACCAAATACAGTTCACATGGAGTTCAAAAAGAATCAGGAGTCTTGTGGCCCTGTACATGTTGAACAATTTCCCTTTGTTGACTGTTAGCACTCTGATCTAAAGAAGAAAATGGTTACTCTGACAGCCTGTACTTGTAGGGGAAAAATGATCTTATTTTCCACACTTTTTTAAGAGAACATCTAGTGTGACAGATATCAAGTATCAGCACTCACTGCTATAATAATTTCCATTTTGCAGATTAGTCCTAACATGCTAGGTGAAAGAATTCACCCGAGGTACTTAAACCAAGAAAAATAAGAAAAAACAAGTCAAGAAGTCATCCTCAGAACATTCAGTGTTTAATACACACTGTACAGCCTCGCCTTGGCTGGCTTTGTACATCCATTATTCCATCACTCACTCTTCACCACCATGAGTTAGGCTTTTTCTATGAGGCAGGCACAGAAGTCATTGCCCTTCTGGACCTTATACGCCCAAGGTCTCTCTATACCTTGTATCTGAAGCTAACTTGCCCAATTCACAGACATGAGTCTGTACAAGCAAAACAAGATCATGTGAAATGCAAAAAGCTTTTTCTTAGACATTTAATGTATTCATAAATGTATTGCCCATATTCTGTTCTTATGTAGGTGATAAATTTATACTTACTATTGCCTGGTAATAAAATGTGGCATGTGGCAAAAATGTGCTCATTCTAATTTAAACAGATGTAGGTTTTAAGTGTTGAAAATTAGCATACTTTCCCAAATTAGTACTTAGAGAAACTTTTTAAATTGTGTATGAAAAATGGCATTTTAATAAGCCCTATTATATTGCTATGTTCTTAAAAGCACATTCATATATTTTATTATTTTTCCCCCATACTCATGTTTTTCTACTCAATGTTCACATTTTTCAGAAAACAGACAGTATGGAACATTCATAGCTAAGTTCCAAAATCAGCCTTTTTTTCATTGACACAATGTGGAACAGAAATGCAATTTCCATGGTACGGAGTCAATGCTGAGTGACAAAATTGGATCATTTCAGAAAATGTGATCAGGGAATCTTGAATTGTCCCCTAAATTAATAAAGCCAGTTGTTTTGTAATAAACATATTTTAGAGTATTTGTCCGTGAAATGAGAGAGGCTTTCTATCAGACCAATGGACTAGTTTACGAATAATGAAGTTAACATTCTTAGAATTAAAATAATAGTTTCTTTTACATGAATAGACCCACTATTTATATGTGACTGCACAAATTGAGTAAAATATGTGTTGATAGGTTTCTTGGCTGTTTCAATGTGAAAACAATTTGAATGTTAGAGTCCTCCTGCTCCTCAGGTACCTCATAATGATCCCTGAAGTTTAGAGTCCTTATTCACTGGAGGAAGCTGTTAGTACACATTCAGCAGATAAGTGGCAAAGATACATGTATTGTGCTTGTAGATCCAGGGTGGTTATCATGTGAGTGAGAACTGGAAATGTTTTCACTATAATGTGTTTTTTTTTTTAGTGTGGACAGTAATCAGTATGGGTTAATAGACTGATTGAATAATAACATCATTATTTTTGTGTTTTCCATCTTACCCCAGTGCTAGTTGCTCTCAGGACAAAGTTAACATAACCACTGAAGCCGTGAGCAGAGAACAGTGTAATTAAAAAATAAAACTCCAACTCTCTTGCCTCCTCAAAATCTGTTAAATTAGAGACATGTTTCAACAACTTAGAAATTAGCAAGGACCATTCATAAACCTTTTAACTACAGCGGATATATTATTTCTCAGTGAAACAGATAATGGCAAAGGTAGCCCAGGAGGAACTGCTCCCTTTGATTTGGAAACAGCAGAAGAGTTTATAAGTATTTGTATAGGTAGGAAGAAACTTAGGGTCAAACTCACTTCCAAATGCACTAGAACAGTGAGAAAATGGCTGAGAAGCAAGAATAGCAGCAAAATTACCTAACAATATCTCACCTTGCACATTTTCAAAAACTTCTAATACTTAAAGGAGTTTAAATGAAATATTGCATTAAAAATCAAGATAATTAAAATGTTGTGATGTCTCTCTTGAATGATTCTGCTGTAAAAAATATTGGTATACTCTGAGGACACCAATATCTCCTTTTAAAAATAAAAATAGAGGAGGATATAGAATGAAATTATGACTTTATCTGATGAAATTATATTTAATAATTTATTTAAAAATTATAAGAAATTATATTTAATTTATTGGTTGTATATAAATATATTCTATAATATTTGATAAGCAATTAACATAATTATACTTATAAGTATGATTTATAAATATATATACTTACGATTTATTTGATAAATTATACTTTGCTAAATAATAAAATTATGACTTTATTCTGAATAATTATTGCATAGAAATCTTGAGTACCTTTGTAGCTAATTTGAATCTGGATAAGGTGAGTGAGGTTGAGAGAATATTAGGAGTCCTCTACAAGACTGCTTAAGAGTAGAAGGAAGGCAATTTCATTTCTTACAGAAAATGGAAATATTAATCTCAAAGCAATACAAAAATAAGCTTTAACAATGGATCTTACACTGACTTTTGAGTGTTAAAAAAAGAGCAATGTTATGTTGAAGACACCACAAGAAAGAGTATAAACATCCCAAACAATGATGACCTGGCCTGGTCCTGGTCTGTAGGTCAAACGCCCCAAAGAATAATTGTAGCCCAGGGCCCAGGTGCATTCTGCCGCCCAGGAATCATGTATTCTCCAGCTCATGGTCTTAAGTTTGTAGGTCATGGCGTTTGTTACTACTTGAAATTTCCAGCACCCTTGTGGTTACCCAAAATAGAAGGTGGTGCAGAAGTCCAATCTGAAGTCTCAAAGGTGTGTTCGAATGTGTGCAACTGTTTTTAAAATAGGCCAAGTGGATAGATCTTAATCTGTAACATGAAAACAGGGTTCAAGTTACAGAATGGTGGAGCCTCCGCAATTTATAACCCAGGTTTGGCCACAGTGATGGGCACTGTTTGTGAAGGCCTTTCCAATTCCTTCTTCTGTTGCCCAACGTGGTATATGCAAATCTAAAGGTGATCTGAACTTAGTTTTTATCTGTCATTGCATGTAAAATTCACTACAGGGTAAAATTATAAAATTTTCCAAATAAGTATACCCTAATATAATGCTATAAAATGAATTCAGCTTCAAGTTTCTCTTCTTCAGAAGCTTTACGAGCAAGGCTTGTATTACTAATTTCTGAGAATTATCTCATTTCTTCCGTCATTTTTCTAATGATCTTAAATGCTGTTATTCTCCTTTGACAGTTGATTGGTTCTGAGATCACACTGCTTTACTTGAGTGTCTGGATATGACTCAACTGAAATGTGCCTAGTTTTAAACTTTGAAGCACCAGCTTTTATGTGCTTTTCTTTTTAGAATATAGCCTATTAATTTCTTTCCCCTGCGGAACCCATTCTTACTAAAATTATTGCGAATCTCATTTTCTCTGTGGGTATCTCTTTTCTTTCTCTATGAAAATCTCTTTTTGTTGCTCCATTGACTCTATCACCTGATACTTAAATGAGTCTTCTATTGCAAATGGCATTAACAGCTAATTTAGTTCATCAGGGGTTTGAACAGCAAGTCTCCAGCAAGGCTGCGCCCAGACAGAACAAAGCAGCGATTGGTGCTGGAACAGCTGTGGTGTTCATGGACAGGCCAGCAGGAGCCGTGGAGACCCCTCTCCCGTCTCAGATCTGGAGCATGCTGCTCTGCCCATGCCACTGGGTATCATTTGTCCATTCACTCTAACAATGTTTCTTAGACCCTGCTCCTAGTCAGGGCTCTACCTGTGAAATCATCTTCTGCTCCCCAGTTTTCAGCATGTGAAGGGGATGATTACACAGGATTTGTAATGTTCTTTCCAGCTATGATTCAAGTAAGTGCTCTACTATTGAAAAGTAAGAACTATAATATTGGTCCTGAAAGTCTCCAGACTGGGCCCTATTTAAGAAATACTGCAGAGAAATGTGGGGTAGGAACAATAGGGGAAGCCTGCCTGCCACAATCTGCGCTGCTGGATTTAACCATGAAACCCGAGTACACAAAGTGGAGGTGCTTAGGATAGGGTGGAGACAGAATGGGAGGAGGGAAGCTCAGAGAGAAACGAGAAGACGTGAATTTTATATAAAAATGCCTGTGAATTAAACAAGAAATCAAACAGAGCTCACAGAAATCCTAGGTCTAAAGTCGTCACAGTCTTTCTACAAGGTAAAAAAAATAGAGAGGCTATATAGAAATAGCCCCATTTAAGGATGCGATATATAAGCCCCTCAGGTAGTATACTGGTTTCTCTGTCCCTTACCGCTTATCTTTCCCTTCTAAATATGTGTGTGCAGAAGATGTTGCCTTTTATGCACTTTTTACTTGATCTGTTCCCAAGTGCATCAATTCAGTTCATCAGTGCCAGTCTCTCTCAATTATTTTCACTTAAACAAGTCAGGCCTTCTATTCAATATTGCTGTTGTTTTAGCTTGCCATTCAGGGTATCCCTATCTTGCTTTTTTTGGTGTATATTCACTCAGTACATTCCAACAACCAGACAGTGTTCTAGGAACTGGTTGTATTTATGTTTTTTGGGTTTTGTTTTTCTTTTTTTTTTTTTTTGAGATGCAGTTTTGCTCTTGCTGCCCAGGCTGGAGTGCAATGGTGTGATCTCGGCTCACCACAACCTCCACCTCCTGCCTCAGCCTCCTGAGTAGCTGAGATTGCAGGCATGTGCCACCACGCCCAGCTAATTTTTTGTATTTTTGGTAGAGATGCGGTTTCTCCATGTTGGTCAGGCTGGTCTCGAACTCCTGACCTCTAATGATCCACCCACCTTGGCCTCCCAAAGTGCTGGGATTACAGGTGTGAGCCACCATGCCTGGCCTGTATTCATGTTTTTAAAGGACTCCAGTATTTAAGGAGCCTACAATATAGTAGGAAAAAGGGGTAAACAGTAATAACATACTGAACCCCTCCTCTGCAACCGCTTGATGGAGTAACCAATATTCATGCAAAGTCTCATTTAATTCTTTCAGAAACCTCTCAGAGGATAGCGTTGTCTGCTTTTATTTCTTTTAGACAGAGTCTTGCTTCATCATCCAGACTGGAGTACAGTGGCATGATCTCAGTTCCCTGCAAACTCCTCCTCCCGGGTTCAAGCAATTCTCCTCCCTCAGCCTCCCGAGTGGCTGGGATTACAAGCGTGTGCCACCACACCCAGATAATTTTTGTATTTTTAGTAGAGACAAGGTTTCACCATGTTGGCCAGGCTGGTCTCAAATTCCTGACCTCTAATGATCTGCTCGCCTCAGCCTCCCAGAATGCTGGGATTACAGGCATGAGCCATCATGCCCAGCCTGTCTGCTATTTATAGATAAGGAAATCCAGGCTCAGGGAGATTAAGTAACTCTCCCAAAGTGACATGGAGAAGCCACGCCTTGAGGTTAGCTGTGCCTGATTCCAAAGCCTCAGTTCTTTCCTTGGAATGTAATCACTGCTGTATAGAAGGATACGTCTTCAATTACCATTCATTATAACCATAGTCAATCAATGTTAAGTTAGTGTGTGTGTGTTTGTAACAAGGTGGATAGGATTATAACTCTGCTCCACCCACCTGCTAAAGGAATGATAGATTCTCACAGGGCCTTAGAAAGTCCATTCTTCTCTGTTTCTTCCAGGTCATTTCTTTTAATGCCACTATCTTTCCTCTTCAGCCTTCTCTACTTACTAAATGAAGTGATGATAATGCTGTTCCTCTAAAGAGACTGTACATCAACCTCAGGACAAAGTGATTCGCTCAGATATGGGAATCTCAGTCCAGTTGTTTGACAATCCCATGTATTCTTGTTTAAAATTAAAATAGAAAAAAAAAACCCAAAACATAAAACTTTGAATGTGAGCTATCTGAAATAAATTATAAGGAAATTAAATTCAATATCTGGGTGGGCCCAGTCCATTCCATTTTCCCCATCAGCAAAGTAAAAGTATCTATGTTTTGAAGATCAATTTGCAAATAATTTTTTTCTATGTAATGTAAAAAAAATTGTATTAATGATTACTGTGCGCCAGGTGTGGTTTTCCAGCATTATATTCTTCAGCCCTCTTCTTAACACTTTAAGGTCATGAACGATATGAGGAAAATGGGGCTCAGTGATCTTGCCCAAACCAGGAAGCTCATACCGGGCAGAACCAGAAATTTATCTCAGAACTCTTTATCCTGCCAGTCCATGCTCTTAAGATGATGCCGAAAACAGCAGTAACCAACACGTAGGGAGTGCCTACTGTGTGCTGGTGTTGCTGAAGAGCTTTGCATATATTAACTCATTTAAGCCTGGCACAAAGACTGCTATAGTGCTTATTTGGTAGGTAAGAGAACTGAAGCCCAGGAAGGTTGTAGCAGCCACAGAAGTTGGCAGTAATAGAGTCGGGTTTGATGGTGGCGGCTAACTACGGACCATGCTCTCAATCATTACACTCTAACGCAATTCTTGGCAAATGAGGATAGAAAGACAAAATATTTATATGAGACTGTCTGTAATAAAACAGAGTTGTTATGATGTATATTCATTTCTTCCATTCATGATACTTAATCAGAAACCATGACACAGGAATGCTTAGAACAATTTTCATGTTGCATGTGTATTTTTAACGTTGTTTAATTCTGAAAAATCACTGGCCTAATCAAACATAGCTTTGCCTCCGTTATGACTGACAGCATTTGCCATTTTAAGAAATCATAAGTAAGATTCTTAAAGGTTTTTTTTTTTAACCCAAAGTCAATACATTATGGCCTTGAATGATCTTTTCAAAATTGCTTTTTCTGTCACAAGGACAAATTTCATCATTCAGTTTAGATTTTAAAAACTCCCTTAACTACATTGGAGTGACCCTGTTCAAAGTTCTCTGAACAATGATCTGGCAGTGTCCACTGAGAACAGAATAAACAATAGGTTCCTGTTTTGTGTTTCCTGTAGATTATTGCTGTGTTCTTATTTCTCTTAATACCACTGATCAGTAAATGGTAGTTTTACAAAAATGAGCCAACTACTTACTATATTTAGAGTCAAAAATATTCAAATGATGCAGCTCCCAGGGCGTCAGGCCTATCAGCTCATTTTTCATGGCAGTGTTTGCTCCATTAGGAAATGATAATGGGCCTGAGACTTCATGGCACAACTCTTGTAAGCATTAGTTGTGGATACCCAGAAGTTCTTTCAAAACTTCTGGAAGAATTCTTTTTTACTAATATCTTAATGGCAGGCCCAATAGTCTACTGCTGTCGTTCAGCCAGTCTACTGTAATGAAGGTTGTTTTTAGATGATTGTTTTGGTTCTGTTTCTAGCTTGCATGTAACAGATTACCTCAATTCAGCCATTTAACCAGGTTGGGTTTGCCTCAAATAACAAGAAATCCCACGGACAGGCAGTCCAGGCTAGGCTCTTCATCAGCTTGCACTCCCCCAGAATGACATCTGCATTTCAGTCTACGAAAAGAGGAGCAGAACAAGATTGGAAAGACAAGGACAAAAACTCCTCTTCTCAGGAGTTTTAGTGTTGTCACTGTGTATGTGAAGTTTTCAACAGGATGCCTTGCCTCTGGCTTATTGGTCAGAACAAACTGCAAGGAATCCGGAAAGGTCGGTTGTTAACTGGGCGAATTGTCAGGACTCCGTAGTGAGGAAGACTGCAGAATGGATCCTCGGGAGGCAGGAGGCAGTGTCTACCACACCTCTTACATACTGTACTTGTTTTACGGAGTAATGAATATGGAAATGGTTGCTTCATTGTAAAATAAAACATATCAGACAGAACCTCAAACTGAAAAAGATCCTCAAAGGAATTCTTGCCAAGAAAAGGAGGGCCTTTGCTAGAAGCTAAAAATGTGAGTATTTACTCTGATTCAGAGGGCAGCTTCCCACCTCTCTGCCTGAATGTGAAGTGTCCATCACTGCAGGCAGAATATGCCCTCTCATGCCTCCACTGGAGACCAGTCTACTTCTGCTTAGCCCCAGGGGTCTGAATAAAGACTTTGCATTTTTTCTTTTTAAACTAAGACACGGTTACCGATTTCTTAACGTGTCTCTCCCATACCTTCGTTTAGTAGATTGACTTTGCTGGGTAAAGCATTCCCTTCCAGACTTCCCTATATCATAATATACATAAAATCAAGAATATTCACAGGCACAGAGGTAAACAAATGAGGTTGCTAATAGCCAGAGGTGGCCAGTCCGGGCGCTTTTGCTGCCCAAGGCCTCACTTGGTAGTTGTTGCTACACACAGAAGTAGAGAGGGTCTGCTTAGAAGACAGACAACATAGAAAATATTTCTATGTCCAGTCCCTGAGGATTTGTGTTTCCAGCCTCATTCATTCAGGAAGAAGTATGTCTTATGCACTCGATGTAAGGAATCTATAGAAATAGAGAAATATAGAATATAGAAATCTATATTCCTTCTAATCACTGAATGCTGGTCAACTATCCTTCATTGTTCTTTATTCATCCTTCACCTTTGTGAGTTTCTAGGACACTTTTCTAGCATTGTGTGTAGTACGTACCATCCCTGCAAAATTAACTTTTGTGATCATAGTAATTACGGAATTGTGTCGTGGATTGTTGTGGCCCAACAATGTTTTAATTGTTCTACCCAAGTGGTAGAAGGAAAGGTTACATAGCCCCTTTCAGATCAATGCAGCAAAGACCAAGCCCTCTCCTACCCCAGCCTTTGACTCCTGCTCTGTAGTCTATGACACACAAAACTCTCCTGTTTACTCCTGTTGACATTACTTGGCTATTTGCCGGAAAATAAGATTGCAAATCTCCAGTCGTCTCAATCAGTGACTATTAATTCATTGTCTGTCTGTAACTCATACATAATATGGCCACGAGAAAGATGGCCACGAGAAAGAGTTTCCTACCATTGGAATGACGATGACCTGACCAGGTGGCATGGTTGGTTACTTTATACCTGCCTGTCTGCTCATAAAACTACAAATAATCACATGTGGTTTCAGGTGGTATCACTGCCAAGCAATATATAAACAAATATAGAATTCCCTCAGTAGCCCTAATCAGAAGAAATGTTTATCAGGGACCTCACTCCACCCTAGTAGAGTATCACATGCTTGTGAAAAAGGTCTAGGAATATGATATATGAATGCAAGTAACTCGTTTTATTTAAATCTATTTTAGAATAAATGCAAAATAAGATAACAGAACATGCTATATCTTGGAGGGAAAAACAAGTGGTATCTGCATCTAAAGATGGCTTTCAAACCAAATATGTAGCCGCAAAGCAGTATTTCAGAGAATCGTCTTGCTTGGAAACAGCTGCTTAATTAGAACACATAATTTTTTTGCTTTTTACATGATCAGATACTTTTTATTTCGCAAGTTCTCATAAATATAGAACCAAAAAATGTACTTCTATGTTGCCTAATGCCTTAGGCAGAACTTATCTAACCATTTACTTATTCAACACCTACGCATTGGCCCCGACTTAGGGCCAGGCACAAATGCAGTACCTGTATGAAGAACGTGAGTAATATGAGGGGCAAGGGGGAGCTGATAGGCCAGTGGAGGAGGGGGGCTTCGATCCGTTACTCCAGCAAATTCAAGCAACTGAATTTAGAAGGAGCTTGAATTTAAAAGGAATGAGGAAGGTGATTCTTTAAGAGTTAAAAAAAGCGTATGGGGTGGCTACGCTGGTGGAACAGGGAAGTCCTTCCTGAGGAAGAGACGCTTGAAGGCTGGAGGCTGCGTTCCCATCAGAGGGAGCCACGCAAGCCAGAGCCCTGCAAGTGGCACAGTCCAGGAGTGGAAGGGAGGTTGGTGAGGCCGGAGGCAGTGGCGCTGAGAGGAAGGCGGTGGAGATCTGGGGGAAAATGCCGCAGGACACCAGATCATGCAGGGCCTTCAGCAGGCCACATGAAGAAGGCTTATCTTGACGATTTTCATATCAGATTTAGCAACTGTTGCATATGCTCCATTTCAAATGGAATAGAAATAACAAGAAAAGCTAAGTCATGGTTATATAAATAGTAGGGGTGCGTTTTAAATACACAAAGAATTCAGGCAGCAAGTCTAAAACAAAGTTTCAGGCCAGGCACGGTGGCTTATACCTGTAATTCCAGCACTTTGGGAGGCCGAGGTGGGAGGGTCACCTGAGACCAGGAGTTCGAGACCAGCCTGGCAAATATAGTGAAACCACATCTTTACTAAAAATACAAAAATCAGCCGGGCATGGTGGCACATGCCTGTAGTCCCAGCTACTTGGGAGGCTGAGGCAGGAGAGTCGCTTGAACCCAGGAGGCGGAGGTTGCAGTGAGCCAAGATCACGCTACTGCATTCCAGCCTGGGCGACAGAGTGAAACTCCATCTCAAAAATAAATAAATAAATACAGTAAATAAATAAACCAAAGTTTCAACTAGCAAACTGAGCTTTAACAAAGGTTTTAAGACGTCATTTCCGTACAATCTTTCAGTGATATTAGTCCTTTAACCTTTTGTTAAGATTTTCACCTCACTTGATAAACCCCAGTACCAAGTGGTAACATGGCACATGGTGACAAATCACCTCTTCAGAAACATTTACTGAACATCAGTAACCGGGCAGTGGAAGTGACTGGACACATGATTTGTATCACACGGTGTCGCCAATAGGCGTGAATCATGGCAGACTGCCGAATGTAATCCAGATAAGTCCTCACAAAAGCAGAGGTTTACGAGTTAGCGAGGCGGGTATAGTTCCATTTCTCTGCCTACCTTTCAGGACACAAGTGCAGGGAGCTTGCGTGACTGGTCTAACGTTACTCAACCTCTAGGCTTTCGTTTCTCAGCCCAAGGCATGCATGCATTGTGCAGCACACGGCATGCCATGGGTGAGGTTCCCGTAGAGGACCTGACGGATGCTTACTATGTGCAGAAGCTACCAGGTATCCTTCTTTTTCTTGCGTAGGCTTCACTTTGTTGAGTGTGGTTGAAGCAGACAAGCATAAAAGGTGTGACTCCGCTTAGTCTTGCCTTTGCTTTGCTTACAACGTGCTTGACTTCAGTGCCCACCCCTTCTTTTAGTCCGCATTAGCTGATTTCTATAGGAGAATCTCACTGCTGTTTCAAAATGTCTTTGAAACTCATGCCAGTGTTTCAGATGGTCTTGTTGCCTCTCCCTAAGCACTGAAATGTTTGACTAAGAGAATGACACATTGTTCTCCTGGGATATTAGACAATGTCACTAAACGGACAGGGGCCAGGAAAGGCTGAAACATCTATAGCACGACTCACTTTTCAAAGGACTGCAGGCGTAAAGAATGTTCTCTAGAAAACAATACTCATGGGAAAACGGCATTCACTTCCTTCCTACCGGGATCCTCTCAAATAATAGGAAGCGATGAGGAATCAATTGAGAATTCTGTGCTCTCGGGAAAAAAACGTAAAAAAACATTCAAAGAAATCCTCTAAATATATGTGTTCAAAAAATCATGCCCATGAAAGTCCTTGGAAATCACCACAGTATCTTTAAAAAAATTACCAAATTTAGCCACATATGGAAATCTGCACAGTTTTTCAAATATATTTTGATTATTTAACCAACATTCATGTACAATATACAAAGCAGCAGACTTTTCCATGGCCCTTTCAGATAACAATCTTTACCCTCACGACAACCCAATACAGAAGTTCTCATAACAGAAGAGAAAACTGAGCTATGGGGAGGCTAAGTAAATGACCTATGGCCACAGCCACCCATAAGTGGCAGGATCAGGATTTGAACCCAGGAACCCTGCCTCCAGACTCTCTACTCTCAAGTATTATGCACTTTAAAAAGTTTTCTGAAAGGATCAACCAAGAAAGTGAGAAGTAAAGCTACAGATGGTCTCTGCATACAGAATTGGAAGTTTTAAATGTGGCTACTGTGAGCCCAGATTCTCTATTGCAGTGAGGATTTTATTTTTACCAAGCTCTCTGAAACACACAATGCTTGGATGCCGCCTGAAAAAGTGAGAAGTCATTTGGCAAACTATTGAGGTTATTCAGATACACTCTCAAAGCTGGCATGTTCACTTATTTAAGGCCTGAACAGAGGTATAGTGAATAACAGAAGGCCTCTCTACTCCAAAATATGGGTCTTTCTCACCAGTTCTAACAATTGTAGAGTTATTTGGGTTAACAAGATCCTCTCTTGGGATGTAAAATATCCTCGAATATGGTTTGAGTTGTGTCAACTATGCCTTAATGATGCACATTGTTTTAATTGGAACAACACATCCCAGAAGCCTCTCGGGTGTTTTTATTATGTTAGGGAGGGAGAGAAAAAAAATATACAACGAATCTGACTTTCAACACTTTCATCCTTTTGTTTCCGTCCTCATCTCTATCCAAAAGATGATTCCTGCTCCAGCCTCTGAACTTGCGGCTATGTAGTGTTTACAAAACACAGTTTCCAGGGCTCCTGGCCCCACTTGGACTTACACCGGGGTTCTTGTAGCGAGGTCCTTATCTTTTTTTTTTAATTGCATTTTAAGTTTGGGGGAACATGTGAAGAACATGCAAGATTGCTGCATAGGTACACACATGGCAGTGTGATTTGCTGCCTTCCTCCCCATCAGCTATATCTGACATTTCTCCCCATGCTATCTCTCCCCAACTCCCCACCCCCCACTGTCCCTCCCCTATTTCCCCCCGACAGACCCCAGTGTGAGATGCTCCCCTCCCTGTGTCCATGTGTTCTCATTGTTCAACACTCGCCTATGAGTGAGAACATGCGGTGTTTGATTTTCTGTTCTTGTGTCAGTTTGCTGAGAATGATGGTTTCCAGGTTCATCTATGTCCCTACAAAAGACACGAACTCATCGTTTTTGATGCCTACATAATATTCCATGGTGTATATGTGCCACATTTCACCTGTCCAGTCTATCATCGATGGGCATTTGGGTTGGTTCCAGGTATTTGCTATTGTCAAATGTGCTGCAGTGAACATTCGTGTGCATGTGTCCTTACAGTAGAACGATTTATAATCCTTTGGATATATACCCAGTAACGGGATTGCTGGGTCAAATGGAATTTCTATTTCTAGGTCCTCAAGGAATCGCCACACTGTCTTCCACAATGGTTGAACTAATTTACACTCCCACCAACAGTGTAAAAGTGTTCCTGTTTCTCCACATTCTCTCCAGCATCTGTTGTCTCCAGATTTTTTAATGATCGCCATTCTAACTGGCGTGAGATGGTATCTCAATGTGGTTTTGATTTGCATTTCTCTAATGACCAGTGATGAGGAGCATTTTTTCATATGTTTGCTGGCCTCATGTATGTCTTCTTTTGTAAAGTGTCTGTTCATGTCCTTTGCCCACTTTTGAATGGGCTTGTTTTTTTCTTGTAAATCTGTTTTAGTTCTTTGTAGATTCTGGATATCAGCCCTTTGTCAGATGGGTAGACAGCAAAAATTTGTTCCCATTCTGTTGGTTGCCGATTCACTCTAATGACTGCTTCTTTTGCTGTGGAGAAGCTGTGGAGTTTGATTAGGTCCCATTTGTCTATTTTGGCTTTTGTTGCCAATGCTTTTGGTGTTTTGGTCATGAAGTCCTTGCCTATGCCTATGTCCTGAATGGTTTTGCCTAGATTTTCTTCTATGGTTTTTATGCTGTTAGGTCTTATGTCTAAGTCTTTAATCCATCTGGAGTTAAATTTAGTGTAAGGTGTCAGGAAGGGGTCCAGTTTCTGCTTTCTGCACATGGCTAGCCAGTTTTCCCAACACCATTTATTAAACAGGGAATCTTTTCCCCATTGCTTGTTTTTGTCGGGTTTGTCAAAGATCGGATGGTTGTAGATGTGTTGTGTTGCCTCTGAGGCCTCTGTTCTGTTCCATTGTTCTATGTCTCTGTTTTGGTACCAGTACCATGCTGTTTTGATTACTGTAGCCTTGTAGTATAGTTTGAAGTCTAGTAGTGTGTTGCCTCTAGCTTTGTTCTTTTTGCTTAGAATTGACTTGGCTATGCAGGCTCTCTTTTGGTTCCATATGAAGTTTAAGGTGTTTTTTTTCAGTTCTGTGAAGAAGGTCATTGGTAGCTTGATGGGGATTGCATTGAATCTGTAAATCACTTTGGGCAGTATGGCTATTTTCATGATACTGATTCTTCCTAACCATGAACATGGAATGTTTCTCCAACTGTTTGTGTCCTCTCTTATTTCGTTGAGCAGTGGTTTGTAGTTCTCCTTGAAGAGGTTCTTTACGTTCCTTGTTAGTTGTATTCCTAGGTATTTTATTCTCTTTGTAGCAATTGAGAATGGCAGTTCGTTCTCGACTTGGCTCTCTTTAAGTCTGTTATTGGTGTATAGGAATGCTTGTGATTTTTGCACATTGATTTTGTATCCTGAGACCTTGCTGAAGTTGCTTATCAGTTTCAGGAGATTTTGAACTGAGACAATGGGGTCGTCTAGATATACAATCATGTCGTCTGCAAATAGACACAATTTGACTTCCTCCTTTCCTATCTGAATACCCTTTATGTCTTTTTCTTGCCTGATTGCTCTGGCTAGAACTTCCAGTACTATATTGAATAGGAGTGGTGAGAGAGGGCATCCTTGTCTAGTGCCAGATTTCAAAGGGAATGCTTCCAGTTTTTGCCCATTCAGTATGATATTGGCTGTTGGTTTGTCGTAAATAGCTTTTATTATTTTGAGATACGTTCCGTCAATACCTAGTTTATTGAGGGTTTGTAGCATAAAGCGCTGCTGAATTTTGTCAAAGGCCTTCTCTGCATCAATTGAGATTATCATGTGTTTTTTGTCTTTGGTTCTGTTTATGTGGTAAATTATGTTTATTGACTTGCCTATGTTGAACCAGCCTTGCATCCCCAGGATGAAGCCTACTTGATCATGGTGGATAAGCTTCTTGATGTGCTGTTGCAATCAGTTTGCCAGAATGTTATTGAAGATCTTTGCATCTATGTTCATCATGGATATTGGCCTGAAGTTTTCTTTTCTTGCTGAGTCTCTGCCAAGTTTTGGTATCAGGATGATGTTGGTCTCATAAAATGATTTGGGAAGGATTCCCTCTCTTTGGATTGTTTGGAATAGTTTCAGAAGGAATGGTACCAGCTCCTCTTTGTATGTCTGGTAGAATTTGGCTGTGAAACCATCTGGACCTGGGCTTTTTTTGGGTGGTAGGCTATTAATTGCTGCCTCAACTTCAGACCTTGTTATTGGTCTGTTCAGGGTTTTATTTAGGATCGTTAGCTCTTCTTGTTGCATTGATCCTTTTACTATTATGCAATGTCCTTTGTCTCTTTTGATCTTTGTTGGTTTAAAGTCTATTTTATCAGAGATGAGAATTGCAACT